>JACEGR010010992.1:0-16678 GCA_014170235.1 Listronotus bonariensis | reverse complement strand
CATACAATTTCGCATAGTAGAGCCATGATACAGACTTTATAACCATCCTCAGTTCATAATTTGTTTACATGTTATAACAACATCTGAGTTTTAACTGTTTTACTTTGCTCTGCACCTCTATTCATCCTCGGTTTCTTTACTTATTAATTAATTAAAAACTTATTATTTTGTATAAGCGCCACTGTGTTTATGCCTAAAACAGTGTCAAAATCAGTATTTATTCATAATGTTTAGAAAATCATTCGATTTCAAACAAAATAGTAAACACTATGTATGAAACTGATAGCTCAAAATTTAAACTTTAATAATACTTTGATAAGAGTTTCATACACTGTTTTCTACTATTTTGTTTTAAATCGAATGTTTTTCTATATGGATACATACTGATTTCAAATACTGTTTTGAGCATAAATACAGTGTAAGCTGACCCAAAATCTAAAGTTTTTAATTAAATAATCAAGTGAATATCCTTGAGGAACCGAGGGATGCTGGGCGAGTAAAGTAGTTTAAAACTCACGATGTTGCTGTAACATGAAACAAATTATGAACGGAGAGCTAACTTCATCCTTTTGTTATGAAGTCTATATCATGACCCACTATGCGAAATTAAATTTAAAATTATAAACATTATTATAAGGTCTTTAAGTATTAAAAATCCACCAAGTATTATATATTTTTAAAAAGCTCTCATCCAGAATAATTTAATGAAAAATATATACAGAGTGCTCCATAGAAAAAATCATATGTTTGGTTCATATCTGGAAAAATATAAAATTTAAAAACAATCTAACTACACCAGAAGATTTTATGTAAAATATCAACTAAAATCAGTTTTTACTTTTTTTGTAAGTTAAAAGACAAGTAAAATACGAAGGGTCCAAAAATGGAAACATAAATTTTGCCCTGTATATCAAAAACTAAGAAGGCCATGGAAAATATGTTAGTGTCATTTTTTGTTTCATCAAAAGTAGTAACAGCGAAAACCGTAAATCTTTATCTCTAATAATAACCAAGATACCCTGCAATTGCAATGAAATCTGGACTCCCTGTACATCATATAAATACACAGTTATAAATCCTTTTAATAAGTACTAATTGTATTTTATAAAATAGAACATAAGCACTTACTTATAGTCCATATGAGGCCACTGAGAAAAGGGTTTCTCTTCTTCTCACTTCACTTGCCATCATTTTTCTATCTCGAGGCGTTAGTTTGCTCCCTAATAATTCCGAAATTCTTTCCTGTACTGCCGAAAGCTACGCAATTCGGGTGTATGGATTTTTTGTTGGTAAAATCAGAAACTACTAAAGAGTAGCTAGTCTAAGGTCTTCAAGGGAGTAGAAAGGCAGAACAGTGTTCCACTAAAAATAAATAAAATAACTTTTAAACTTGCTATAGTTTGAAAAAACTAAAATATTGTTTGCAAAAACATACCGAATTCGACGCTCATCATTGGGATTTCGGAAACCGTAAGAGATACAGGATCGGTTAAATGGAGGCAAAGTTGCGCAATTTGATGCTCAATAAAATGCCGTTTTGCGTTTTAAAAATTCCGAGTACTTCCGAAGATATTCGAAAAAAACCGGAATTTTCAATTTTGGTTTCTATTGTTTCCCTGGCTATATTTGTTAAGATAACTTAAAATGAAAAACACGTTTTCATGGCCACTTTTTCTGCTCTATAATTCAGTGTGATTAAATATTGAATCTGACGTTTCGGCTTCTGGCGACCATCATCAACTTAATTTTTTTAAATACGGACCTGATATTTTTTCAATTTAATTAAATCCTTTTATCACTCTTAAAACACTATATATCGCCACTTTGATATTTGCCGACGTTTCGTACAGAAAATTCCATCACCAGAATATTGCATATTTATTTCACCATAATACGGCCCTGAACTACATTTTTAGGTAAGAAGGTAAAAAAAGAATAAACTTATTACATATTCGTAATCTTTTTATTGCAACTCATTGATATCTAACAGCGGAAATTACTTTATTAACCGAAAATTTCATGAATATTAGACATAAGATACAAAAAGGTAGACAACAAATCAGCTTACATAAACAATTTGTAATACTATCTTGATGCCCATATTAAAAATAAACATAATTTAATCACTATTATAAGTGTTCAAAGAGATAACCTTCCGCCTCGATGCATTTTCTTGCTTTGCTTTGTATTTTTTAATACAGCTCCGATTAATTGTTCTCGCAGGAATGGCGGCGACTTCCCCTTATCAAATTTTGTCGTAGTACTTAAAGGTCGTGAGGTGCATTTTTAAATAAACGGTTCTTAAGATATCCCCAAAGGAAATAATCTAGGGACTAGGGATGCACAACGCCTTGGGCTCCTGGCGGGCCATCTTGCCAAACCATTTATTAGGAAGTAAATGAGTAAGGTGAGCTACTTCCCTTCCATTGTGGGCAGGAGCTCCGTCTTGCTGCCACCATATTTTCTTGAAATACTGCCAAAGGTTGATTATCTAGGGCGTCTGAGACGTCATTTCTAATCAAATTTTAGATATCGTTCAGAAGTTAAGGTCCCTTCGTAAACGAAAGGTCCAATAATTTTGTTCCTCCACATACCAATCCATACATTAAATGAAGTTCTCCCTTGAATTCGTACCTGCTGGTTAGTTTCTGTTAATAAACTAATTTCCGCTGTTAGATATCAATGAGTTGCAATAAAACGAACAAATCTGATTGTGCAATCTCAATTTCAATTTATAAAACAAATTCAATAATGAAAGTTTTTCGGAGATACAGAGTGGTTTTTAAATTTTGTCAATTTGGTCATGCACTTGAACGCGCATGATATTAGAGATAGAAAAATGTAAATAACAAAGTTTTAGGGAAATAGTGTTTTAGTGGCGCAACTATATTTTCTTCTGACTATTATTTTAAAGTTATATCACAAAGTTGTTATTTTTTAAATTAAACACCCAGTATATTTTATCACTGTTAAAGACATTTAAGAATTTACCACATTTAAATGATTTTCTCTAACAGTTTCAGAAATGAGAGCTTCCAAATCTTAGTGTGTATATATTTCTTCTTTTTTAGATTTAATGGTCATATAAAATATAAATATATTAAATAGTCGCTGTTATTATAAAGGGGTCTATCTCGATTTTTACAACTTTCCAGGAGAGCATTTTAAAGATAACTGGAGTCATTATTTTGGCTGTACCGCTCCCAGTTGCATCTTATTTTAATTCATTTGTGGTGTAATATTAGGATATGCAAGTTTGTTATAACATAAATAAGGTATTTTCTTGTCTAACAACGGGTATAACCCTTTTTTGCCAAATATGGAGATAGACTCCTTCGTAATAACAGCGACGAAATGTGGTATTTTGTTAAACTTCTATGAAATATTGAGTTATAGCTTTAACACAAAAGTCAATGGATAAAATGTAGCAACGCCACTGAATTTTACTTTTAAATTCCTAAAAGCAGTTATAGGTGCCTGGCCAAATTGATAAAATTTTTGAAAAATGATTTACTTTCACCACTGAATTTGTTTAAAAATGAAAATGGAGATTGTGCAATCAGATTTGTTCTATTTCTTTAAGTTTTTTGCTATACCCTGCAAAGTCAACGAAAAGGCGCCACCCTGCTCAGGGTGTTGCAGCTTCGACTGTTTCAACAAAAAATTCGAATTTTCCGAAGAGATAGAAAAAATGAACTTAGATGTCATGGGCTCGATTTTCGAGTGATAGTTAAGGGCGAAAAGCGCCTATCTTGCTTGGTTGGTTTAAGAGGGGCCGGGATAATTCTGCTACCCAGCCGCTAGGCTTATAGTGCAACCTGGTTTTACGTCCGAGATGCCAGCCAGACGGGACCTACAGTTTAACGTAGTATGTTCCGAACTGCGTTCTAGTCACGACAACTTACGACAAGGTTCTCACCCAGGACAGTTCTTAGGTTAGGGTCCGCAAGCTTGCGGTGCACGGTAGCATTGATATATTTTGTACTTTGACCGTCTTTTGTTAGACTAACCACGCCTGACCAAACTTATAAATAAGTATTTGGTCGGGCCAGAGTTCCAACCATTTAAACATTAAATATTAACGCCAGATTTTTAAAAAAATATTAATTTTTATTAAAAATTTTATATCTATACCTAAGCATATTATAATATAAAATCAATTAACATTAAGAAACTATAACAAACAATAACATTAACTTAATTAAATAATTCAGCATATAAAGTGGGTTATATTGTTGAAATCGTCGGGAAGAAATATTCTATATAATGGCCGAAAGAAATACTGGGTGTCCCATAAAAAATATTTAAGTTGTGTCCATATTTGCTTATATTAAAATAGTTTTGTGTAATTTTACTAACAAAAAAAAACCTCGTAATTTAAATTTAATTTACAACTCGGTTTTTGGATCATTTCCTTAAAAATAACAAAGTTATAGGCATTTAAAATGTGGATAAGGTCGATTGTCGGCTCTGTACATACAGCAAGCTATTAATGCAAGTGACATGTCAAAATCGCTGATTACAAATTACAAAGAAGAAATACACTGGATGCCATGTCGGTGTGATGGCCGGTGAGTTAAAACGCTGGATCGTTAGACGCACAACCGACGCAGACTTGGTTCGAATCCGAGGCCAGACCAAAAATAAAAAAAGTTGGTCAGATATTTAGTGATTAGCCTAACAAAAGACGGTCAAAAAGTGTAAGTTGTAGCGTCGCTGAAGTCCCGTAAAGACCAAGGTGCCGGAACACACTTTACCGTGTCCCTCTGCGAAAGTTTTTAAATACTTTCAATAAGTAACATAATGACATTTGTCATTATACATAATAATTTCGACGCGAAAATAGAATTATTTAAAATCATTTCAAATGATTTCACGAGAAAATATGGTTTTAACATTTTACTAGAAATCAACTTTTATATTTTTAACTTATTTTAATTAACTTACTTAAGCTTAAAAAAATATTTTTTTGTTACATAACATCTTTTATTATATTTTAAATCTAATAAGGGGCCGTCCATAAATTACGTGAGGTGTTTTTCGTATTTTGGACTCCCCTTCCCCTTGGTAAGATTAGGTGAGATTTTCTTTAACCCCTTCACCCCCATCAAATCTCACGTGAGTTTTTATGATGGGAATACAAAACTCTCAATTTCATGAATTTTTTCCTGAAAAAAAAGGGTTCTCCATCCAAAAAAGCAAATAATACATTACATTTTCCTGGGGGAGGTCTGCCACAAAATTTAATTTTTTTCCCCTTTCTACCTATACAAAAATTATCGTGAGATTTGGTGAGATTTTCCTTGAACCCTTTCCCCCTAAAATGTCTCACATAATTTATGGACGCCCCCAAAGAAACTAACCAATAAATTAAAAATCGAATTTGTGCAACTACATCCAGCTTTTATTGTAAAGGTACATATCCACCAAAGCAACTATGAGAGAACTTTCTCTTGTTACTAAATGTGTCTTTGTGTTTCCAAAATTGAGGAACAAATGTCAACAGGTTTCAACTTTTTGTCTTTACTAAAGCAACTAAAATCCAGGAACATTTTTAGCTTTTGTCTAATAGTTTTTACGTTTACAACATTGTCAACTTTGAGAACTGAATGTCTTCCACTCGAAGCAACAACTAAATTTGTTCCTACTTCTTTCTAAGCATTTCCTTTGATCTCACCGACTTGAAACGGAAAACGACGAAACATACGGAAACATTTTTATTTTGTTGCGCAACAATGCGACCAACTTACAGGAACATTATGGGAACTTTGGAAACATGCAAACATAAACAAGAGCCAATTAAACGATCATTTTGAAAAAATAATTTATTCTTTCAAAAACAGTTTGGCTTCCGAAATAAAAAATCAACCACTCTTGCCATAAACTGTTTTGTAAATCTTATTCAGGAGAGCCTTGAGGAAGGTTTGGACATTTTTGCATCCTGTCTTGACCTTACAAAGGCTTTTGATTGTGTGCAACATGATATCCTTATTCAAAAACTATCCTATTATAATATCGCCAACAGTTCCTGTAGTCTCTTAAAGTCCTATTTGTCAGATCGGTATCAATGTGTGTCTTGCAATTATGAAACTTCAAATCTAAAACAAATTAAATATGGCGTCCCACAGGGCTCTGTCCTTGGGCCCGTTCTATTCCTCATATTTCTAAATGACCTGCCAAATTTTCAGGAGTTCATTGAGCTAATTCTATTTGCTGATGACACTAGCACCTTAAAAAGCTACCACCCATCTAAACTTCAGGATTCTAATATCATGGATACACAAAAAAACATTGAAAAGTGGTTCCTAGCTAATAAACTTTGTCTTAACTTAACTAAAACACAAAATATAAATTTTACCCTAAGACAGGGCCCAAACAAACTACCAATTGATACTTGTAATGAAGTCAATTTCCTCGGAGTTACACTGGACTCGGGACTGACATGGGAGGCACACTTAAACAACCTATGTGGGAAGTTATCAAAGTCTATTTATTTGATAAGAACACTATCCAGCTGTGTGTCACTAGACACCTTACTATGTGCCTACCATGCCAGTTTTGGGTCTAGGCTCTCCTATGCTCTACTATGCTGGGGGCATTCTGCACATGCAAAGAAGGCATTTGCCTTACAAAGAAGATGCATCCGAATTATCTTGGATGTTGGTTACCGGGATGACTGTAGGAATCACTTTACGTCCCTGGGAATACTCACTCTTCCGTGCCTTTATATCTTGCATTGCCTTGTTTTTATAAAACAAAACTATCACCTTTATTCAAGTCACCATCAAGTACATAATTATAACACTCGAAATAATCGTAACATAGTGCATGAATATCATAGACTTGCAAGGTCCAGAAGCGGCACGAACTACTACGGTATTACCCTCTTTAATGCTCTTCCCATCAGCATTAGAAACTTGAATGAACATGCCTTCAAACGAATAATTAAAGCGTACCTACTGAAACACGCTTTTTACTCCATTGAAGAGTTTCTCAGCAGCAACTTTGTTCCTGGTACCTAATCTTCTATTGTATGTTATATATATTTTTTATACCAATGTATGTTAAGTGTGTTGTAGAGATGTTAAAGAACATCTTAATGATGGTTTTATTTTTTTTTATTTTAAATGTTGATTGTAAGAATAATTTAAAGTATGTGTTTGTTCGTTCACTGCTTGAAATTTATTAGTAGAGTTTAGTTTCTAAATTATTGTATTTGAATATGAATGTTTTATATCTATTGACGTGTAAAAATACTTTGTGTATATTGTTACCAATAAATTTTGATTGATTGATTGATTGGTTAGGATGCATATTTCTGATGTTTCAGATTTTATGTGGTACATCCGGTTTAACTAGAAGTGCTTTTTAAATGCAACACCCTATACAGACTGTCCACGGATGGAGTTAACAAGAGGACAAATGGACAAAAATTTTATTTTTCGAAAAAAGTAATTCTTCATAAAAATTTTTGCTTGTAAAAAAATAGGATTCACGAAGGAAAAATTTTGATTTTGTATACAGGGTTCGCAAAAACTTAATAAACATGATTTTTCTCAAGAGTAAACTACCTGTATTTTTCATTTTTAGCAAAATGACATAAGAAAAATTTATTTATAATTATGTTTGTAATCGATAAAAACAATAATACAAAATTTTATTGAAATCCATAATCTGACGAAAACTGGCGTCTACAGTTGAAAAATTGTGTTTTGTAGGAATTTGGAGAAAGCAGGTGTTTGAAAAGCAAATTATAAAAGTTTTTTAGGTCATTTTATTATAAAAATTTAAAATAATTAATTTTTGATGACTTCAAAATCAGTTTCATGAATCTTTTTGATAGCCCCTGTAACTTTAATAAAGTTATTTAAAATGTTATTTTAAATAAACTTTTTAAATGATATTTTGCTTAAAATTGAAACATAAAAAGTAGTTTACTCTTACCTATCTAAATTAGTTTTTAAGAAAATTGCATTCAAAAATGTCATGGTAACCGCCATTTTTATTGATTTGTTTAAGAACAAAGATAGATAAATAATAGTTTAAAAAACTATAAAAACACGCTTTTATATGCAACCGAACTAAAAATTAGAAAATAATTTTTAATTACAAAAAGTTTGTATTACAGTAATAAAAGGTCAAACAATGAATCATAATTATATACCTTAAAATAGAATTATAATAAAATTTAAGATAATAACAGAATAATTCACTTCAGAGTAAAAGCGTGGGGTGCATTTTACTATTTTTTCATAACTTTTCCCTCATAGATATTTACTAAATGAAATAATTATAACATTTAATATATTAAGCACCCCACGCTTTTATTCTGAAGTGAATTATTCTGTTAATATCTTAAATTTTATTATAATTCTATTTTAAGGTATATATAATTATGATTCATTGTTTGACCTTTATTACTGCAATACAAACTCTTTGTAATGAAAAATTATCTTCTAATTTTTAGTTAGGTTGCATATAAAAGCGTGTTATTTAGTTTTTTAAAACTATTATTTATTTTTCATTTTTTAGTTCGATATATCGAAATGTTTTTGTGGGGTTTTAGAACGCAACTACTCCGAACAAGTTTCTGTCAGCCTTATGTTGAGAGTACGTCCGAAACTGCACGCATGCGCAGATCGCGCACTAGCTCTTTCTCGGTTACTCTCCTACAGAAAATCTATAAAGGAATTTATTTATCCTGACGATCCTAATCAGGATAACGGGATACTGTTTGCAGATTATTGAATTGTCACGGGTCCTTGATATATGTGCAAAGTTTCAAAGAAATCGAATCGCTGGAAGTTGGTGAAAATTAAGCTTAAAGATTCCGTTACATACATACAACCCAAGCTAATAAAAGCGTGTTAAAAAAGAGGGCTAATGCGATGATTTTTTAATGATATTTGATGAACCTTGGAGCATATCACCGTAAAAATACATTTCCGGTTTACCGGAAGTGACACAGAAATTAACTTTCGGCTGTAATGAACTTTAAAAATTCAAATGAAAACCACTACCCCTAAGCCTTCAATTTAAACTAAACACTTATTTTTCAATCTTTTGTTAATTATGTCCTATCTTTAAATCTTATAGATTTTAAGATATTAATAGAAAAAACACGAAGAAAATATATTTTTAACGTTTCACTAGTAATAACATAAAAACTATTAGGTTTAGAGATAGGATATAATTAACAAAAATGCTTGAGAAATAAGTGATCAAGTTTGAATGCGTATGCTTGGGAGAGTGGTTTTCCTGATTTAAATTATTAAAGTTCTTTACTGCTGTCACCCCAGTAAAACATTTTTTCCTAAATAGCTTGGGTATTTTAAAAGATTTTTAAATTCGGTCTTCACTGAGCGTTTTGGAATATTATTGTGTAGGCCGCTCTGGAAGCACTTTTTCATTTTTGATTTTTGTTTTTTATTTTTTCCAAAAAGGAAAAAATAGAAAAAGTGACTCCAGAGCGGCCTAGACATAATAATTTTATTAAGAATGGCGAAAGAATGAAATTTCCATTTTCACTAGGAAACTTTTAAAATCAGAAAAATAAAAATGCAAAAAATTTGGAAATAAATCAGTAGGCTCATCTTAAATTTGTACATGTGTCAACAATGTTTCAACCCCCACTACGCATAACTTCGCGAGACGGCAAGTGCAGCCTGCACTGCGTCGCGCTCGGCCCGCTTAGTGACCACTGCTAGTATGTTTCTAGCTGCGGAAAGGGATAGAGTTTGGATAATTTTTTGCAAATTAGGATTTTTCCGACTGTGAACTTATGTTTGTGATTTATTAACCTTTTAATTACACATGTTTCCGCAAGACACTTTTATTAGGCCAATTCGTGGTTAAAATATTTATAATTGGATCCGGAATTTAATTAAGGTTTTCTCCAACTACTCGGGCACATACCCCTCCAAGCATTAAATCACTGAAAAAACCTTTTCATAAATTAAATATAATATGTATTAGTAAAAATAATTACTATTCTGATTTTGTGGTTACTGGTTATAATATTATTCTGGTTGAGTCATTGTATTTTTACTTTCTTTTAGGATTTATTCTATTATGCTAATCTTATTAGGCAACAGTTTTTTCCTCGAATTAGGGTTTTGGATTATTTGCATTCGATAGATAAGAAAAATATATTTTTTTTATATACCGTACGAAAAACAAAAGCCAAAAAGAAACGATATAACTGCTTTTTCATATACGTATGTATACAGGGTGTTTTAGAAGTCTGGGATCAAACTTCATGGTGTAATTTCTTATGTTATTTTCTGAAAAAAGTTCTTATAAACATATGTCCAGAGTTGCTTTTTTACTGAGATACAGGGAGTTAAAAATTAAGGAAAAAAATAGTTTTAATATGCTTGGGCCGATTTGGATAAAATTTGGTACATTTATTTAAAGTAGTAAGGCGCTTATTTATTTTTAACCAAATTGTTATTATTGGGTCCAGTGGCGTCTCGGTGGGCACCGCAATTTATATTATTGAGCAAAAAAGCACGCAACTGACTTTTTGACGTTTTTATATTTTTTTTTATATAATTAGGCAATACAACATTTTAGTCTTTTGTATTTTCTTCCTTGACCAACAAAATCGAATCAAACAGCCGCCTTGACGAATTCAAGCAACAAATTTTTCGTGGTTTTTGGGCAAAATTTGGTCATTTTTTTTTAATTCAATTTTTTACCGATTTCCAGTTATCGTAGAGAAAAGTGATAAACAGGTTTTCAACAGGCAATTAAATAATCTAACGAATGGCGCAAAAGTTTTTAAAAATTTTAAATAATAAAGCGACAATTTTAGGTCAAAATCGGCACTTTTTAGTAAAATTCAAAAATTCATATCTTTAAAACAATTTAAACTAGCGACTTAAAATTTTAATATGTTTAAGAGCAAATAGTAAACATTATGCTAGAATTATTTTAAAATTTTAGCTTTAGTACTTTTTCAGAAAAAAATAAAACAAAAAAATGAAAATTTTAAAGCTTTATAAAACACGCTGTATAGATGATACGATTATGGTATACATATTAACGAAACCGTCATCTTAAATCACTTCATTAATTTAAAAAAAACGCATCAAAATCCGTTGAATAGTGGTAAGAAACCTAATAAAAAAATTGATACTTTCTGTATAATATATTTTTTTATTTTATTATATACTTATTTGTAAATCTTACAATTTAAGCAATTTTGTAATTTCTAGATGGTATAATAGCGTAGTTAAAATGCATTTTAGTTTTAAGGGTTTTTTTAATATAACATCTTTTTGACCCACCCTGTATGGCAATTCTATATTTTATTATAAACCATAGCTAGCTGTACACAATTCCTATAAACACTTTTTTAAATTGCAATAGTAACATCAATATCGATTTTAAATGTAAACTATTTTTTAAAACACTCTGTATATGTTTCTTTTAGATATTATTATACATATAAACCTTTTTCTTGAATCACTCTATCTATAGAAAAAAAGCCGCATCAAGATCTGTTGAGAATAGTAAGGTCAATATCGAATTTTAAATATAAACTATTTTTTAAACACTCTGTATATGTTTTTTTGGATAGTATTATACATATAAACCTTTCTTTTAAATCACTCTATCCAATTAAAAAAACACATCAAAATCCGTTGAGTAATATCGGATTTTAAATGTAAACTAATTTTTAAACACTCTGTATATGTTTTTTTTAGATATTATTATATATATAAACCTTTCTCTTGAATCACTCTATCTATAGAAAAAAACGCATCAAGATCTGTTGAGAATAGTAAGGTCAATATCGAATTTTAAATATAAACTATTTTTTAAACACTCTGTATATGGTTTTTTGGATAGTATTATACATATAAACCTTTCTCTTAAATCACTCTATCAATTAAAAAAAAACACATCAAAATCCGTTGAGTAATATCGGATTTTAAATGTAAACTAATTTTTTAAACACTCTGTATATGTTTTTTTAGATATTATTATATATATAAACCTTTCTCTTGAATCACTCTATCTATAGAAAAAAAAACGCATCAAGATCTGTTGAGAATAGTAAGGTCAATATCGAATTTTAAATATAAACTATTTTTTTAAACACTCTGTATATGGTTTTTTGGATAGTATTATACATATAAACTTTTCTCTTAAATCACTCTATCTATTAAAAAAAACGTATCAAAATCCGTTGAGTAATATCGGATTTTAAATGTAAACTATTTTTATAAACACACTGTATACATTTTTTAGGGTATTATTATACAAATAAACCTTTTTCTTAAATCACTTTATCTATAAAAAAATCCGTATTAACATCCGTTGAGAAATATCGAATTTTAAATGTAAACTATTTTTAAAACACTCTGTATATATTTTTTTTTTGATATTATTATGCATATAAAATTTCCTCTGAATTAATCTATCTATTAAAAAAACCGCATCAAAATTAGTTGAGAATAGTAACGTCAATATCAAATTTTAAATAAAAACTATTTTTTTAAACACTCTGTATATGTTTTTTTTGTATTATTATACATATAGAACTTTCTCTTGAATCACTCTATCCATTTAAAAAACCGCATCAAAATCCGTTAAACACTTTTAAAGATTTTAGCATACATACATACAAACAGACAGAAAAAGGGAGTTTATTTTATACTATATAGTGATAGTAAAGACAAGTTATTTTTTTATGCGCTCGGCCGGATAGCGCGCCAACCAACTTAACTGCGCGAATTATTATAAATTGTAAAATAAAATTGTTTTGGACACTTTCTCATTCAAGGTTAAACGCCACCAAACATTACGAAATTACTCGAGCAGGCACGATTGCTAGTTGAATTATACGCTGTTGCCAAAACGTGCCTTCGTTGTAAAAACGTGGTTTTTGGATTTCAAGTTCACCTCACCGTGATGTTCCTTATTCAACCATACTTCTGACCAAAATTTTAAAATTGTGTAACACTTCTCAAGAAAATAATAGGCTTGCTAGTAATCTTTTAGGCACTCGGTATACAGTGAGGGTATTAAAAGAGTTTATTATTTTAGTGCCGAAATGTAGTTTAAATGATACAAAATTTTACAAGATCTCAGTTTCTTGACCTATTTAAAACTAAAGAGGAAAAGAACCTTTAAAAATACAATGTATGTACAAATTGGAGCTACACTTCAAGCGCTGGTAACTCCAAATTGACTGGGTCGATTTTCAAAAACTAAATTGTGATGAGTAGACAATCGAAAGCCCTTTAAAACAAGGTACTACATGAACCCTCTTTCCAATCGAAAAAAAATGCTAGTGATACCTTGGCAACAGGCCACTTAACAGAAATAATTTTTATGCCAAAAAGTAGCTTAAGTAACACCCTTTTTCACAAATTTTACCTAATCTCGATATCTGGTCCCGTTTAAAAGATAAAGGGGAAAGGGGGAAACTCTTTTAATATCCTCGCTGTATGTATATTATTATTTACTGTAGTTTGTATTATTAAACACTACTTGGAGTTTTTTACTCTGTAATGTGTAATTTTTAATAAGTTAACAAAAGAATTATTAATGTCAATATTTCGGCCTGACATTATAAGAAAACAGTTTTTTATGGCTTTCTTGAACATTTAACCAGCAGAATATATTTTTTTAGGGTTCAACAGTTATCCTTTAATATGTTTAGACTAAATTTATATTGAAATTATTTTTCCAGGGCTAAATGTCCCACTGAAATTGTTATTCACAATGTTTATTACTTAGTGTTCCTAAATTTTGGTGGAGAGGTTAAATGATAAAATCAAATATGAATTTAGAGTTTCAGTACTTCCCAGTGCATTATCTAATAGTTAAAAAATCCTTAGCACTGTATTACTGCTACAGTTCCCTAAATGCGCCAAATGTGGCTTTTTATAAATAATTAATAATAGTACTAATATTTCTTGCATAGAATTTAACTCAACCATGTCACACCTTAACCTTTTATTATTTAATGCTAATTTTCTCCTATTATTTTTACATAATTTTATATCATTTCCTGTTGCTTACTTTAAAAAGATTATTACTTACATAAAATTTTGTTAAAATGGCATTATGTTTCACTTACCTTTTGAGCCTTGATCCCTTTTTTATGTGATTTTTGTGCACTGATAATAACATTATCCAGTTCATTGAGAACCTGTTCTGTATTAGGAACACTAGCATTACTTAGACTTTGCTTAAGAATAATAGCCTAAAAAAAGGTTAAAAAAATATAAATACTTAAAGTAAGACCTGCAATGTAACTATAGTAAATAGTCAGTTATCTAAACAATTATTGTATTTAAATATTATGACTATTTAACTATATTTAAAAATCCAATTAAAAATATATTAATTTCCTGATTTAATTAATTTTTTTTCTATTATGTTATAAAATAAGGGTTGACTTCTTCTTCACAGTCTAAAAATCAAAATTAATGCTATAAAAATCCCTATTAGATTTAAGTCTCGATTTAAGTAGACTAAAGCTCAAATAGTTAAGCATAGTCCTAAATTATAAAGGAGCTTTTTAGATAATTGGGTTTAATACTACCACTACCTATAAAAATTATATTTTGTTATAACAGATACATACCTCTGAAAGGGGTAGTTCAAGTTTACAATTTCTTTGCAATCGGTTAAAGTTTTCTGCAAAATACTGTCAAGTAATAAAACACCATTATAGTCAGTTCGCACACCAATTGCTTGTCCATCGCAAAATAGGATCCTATCTTCATTTGGAATGTATTTGCATTTAACTTCGTTTCCATTTTTGGCTAAAATGAAATAATTAAAATTAAGATCCTTATTAAAGACTTTAATAAGATGTATGTATGATGTAATACAAATAACATAAAAGAATACAAAAAATAGTCCCTGTTAAAGAATATTTTTAACAATAATAATAATTATACTTTTATTTCGAATCAAATGATATAAAATAAACTATTATGTTATAAAATAAGGGTAAAATATGAATTTTAAGTTTCATTACATCCCAGTGCACTATAAATAGCAAGATAAATAGTTAAAAAGAGTACTTTAGAGCTGAAATACAGTACAGCAGTTTCCTCAACGTTAGGCAGACTGGAAATAGGACTTCTAATTAGTTATTCTTATTTTAATTTTTCAGTTATTTGTTAGTATAAATCCACCTAAAGAATGTATATGGCTCGTTTGCAGTTTTTAGAGCGAATCTGCATAAGTGTCTAAGGTTTTTGCTTGTTAATTTTTGAATATGCGAAGCTGTTAGATAAGATTTTCAGAGCTAAATAAAAAATTCAGGTTTAAAAGCTGTTAATCCAATTACAGTACTATATGTTTCCACATAGGTTTATCTTCATAAATCTTGTAATTCTTTATTTCAGGTATTTAAAACTTTATTTAGATGCATGTAAGACTTATTGCATTATGCTTTAAGATGTTCTAACTAAGTAAAAACATGATTGTTAAAGAAACAAAATCAAAAGACTTTACTGCCAAGACTTTTGTAGTGGTTAATGTTAAACGATTTTAAATTTAAATTTGCAAGGATACTTTAACAGACATTCCTGTAAGTGATGTACTTTGAGAATACTGAATGCAAAAACTCTTTTTTACCTGATAGATTAGTAGACTGTAAAATAACACCAGAATTAACGTCCAATACTCGAACCACACCACTGTTAGTACATATCAGAATAACATTGAGGGAAGGGTGGTAGATAATCTCTTTAACATCGGTATCTACTTTTAAGTAACCATCTTCATTTAATAACCACGGATCCTCAGCCATTTTGCTAAACACATCTTGCGCCATCAAAATCAAGACATTTGTCACTCTTTGCTTGTAAACCAAGAACGAAGTTGTCGAGGTAGGAATACGATGTATGTAAAATAAATAATCCTAAATACAGAAAAATAAATATCCCCAAAACGTTAAATTCTTGCTACATTTGGTTTCCAAGGATTACCTAACGTGTATCAGTGGTACCACAGTATTTATTTTTCTTTAAGCGCATTCCATTGGTAAAATTAGTGTACTAACCATAGACAAGAATGTACTAACAAACGGGTAACCGGAGTAATTAAAAATTCGAGTGACGGACCACAGATTGATTGTTAAAAGTACGTTAGTTCCAAGAGCGTGGGCATAAGCTTAGTTCAGTGCGAAATTTGTTCTGATTGATCAATTTGTAACGGCTTTGTCTCGTTACAAATAAATCATTAGGGAGCTAATTCACCATGCGTAGCGTTGGAAAACGTTAAATTTTATTGTGTTTAACAAAGTCCGTACATAAAGGGGTTATGACATTCCACCATATTGATGGTTGATTTTTTGACGTCACCAAGACATTTTTGGCAATATTATTAAATGAGATAAGTGTCAACAGATAATTTAAATAATTTTGAACTAGTATACAGTCCATGACAATTAATGGTCAAGTTTTCCCTTGTTGTTGTTTCCCGTGTCAACAAACTCCCTCTTACCTCGCTTAAGACACCCACGGTACGTTAGTATTTAGGCTTTTAGCCTTCGTGGTTTGTCCAAAGATAAAAAATAAAAAAAGGTTAAAATCGTGTTTTTTTAAAATATTTTTATAATTTATTGAATTAATGCAATAAAAATACAAGAAGAATTAGTCTACAATTTGTGCTAAGTGTCTTGGTGGTTGTAAGTGTAAATATT
>JACEGR010010991.1:0-16678 GCA_014170235.1 Listronotus bonariensis | reverse complement strand
TGGTTTGGAGCTAATTTGGTCTCTTGTTATTTTTTGGTACAACAAACGGTTTTTGTTTAAAAATATATAAGCCATTTTGCTGCATGGCAAAATCGCTAAAATCTAATATGGTGCTCTGTATGTAAAATTTATTTTTGACTTCTATTAAAAATTATAACTATTGATTATTTTTTATTAAGTTTAAATTGTAGTTATGTAAGTTTTTGACCTTTTTTTAATATAAACATAAAGTAACATACCTACGGATAAGAGAAACCGTGGCATGCTAAAATTTTCGTACCGCTTTTGCGGCAGGCTTGTCATTTTTCCAGTTTACACTTTAAATGCGTCGGTCGAAGCCTCGCCTCGTGTAACATCAGCGGTGGGGAGACACGTAAGCTTACTGAAATGACTAACTGGCGGTATTTCAACGAGAAACGAATAAAATTATATTCGGAGTTTTCGCATCACCTGTCCTTAAATCGGCTATTCCATGATAACTCTTATAATTTCCTTACTTTATGATATAAATTAGACAAAAACGAATTTTACATACAAAACTTCATATCAGATTTTAGCGATTTTGCCGTGCATCAAAATGGCTTTTATTTTTTTAAACGAAAAAATGGTAAATAGTGATATATTATACAGGGTGTTCCATTTAAAAAATATATTTTTTGCAATAAATCAAAAACCCGATGTTTAATTGTTTTTTGTTGGCAGCACGTTAATCAGCAGAAAATATGCTACTACTTTGCTCATTTATGCGACTTCGTATCTCCAATAATAAAGAAGTTAGAATAGTGCAGACCTAAAAATGATCACCCTGTATATTCTCTTCAACCTCTGACCAATCACTGAGATCAAGTGGCCAACCGTGACCAATTTATGTAGCATTGAATGAGCTCAAAAAGTGTTCACATTGAGGTGCTACTTATGTTTTATTCCAAAGCTAGTTTTAAACTACTCCTGTAAATTATCTCTAACCAAAAACAATGTAAAGCCACCCCTGTATATTCTATTCACAAAAAAATCAAAATGTTCTTATTTTCTGGCATTCTATACAGTGTTAAAAGAAATATATTAGGAAATTATTGGAATACATATAAGGTCTAGCAGTAATAAATTCAGCAGTATTTTGACATTACGCATGCTCAGTAGTGGTTTTAAATAAGGGAAATTACTGCTAGACTTTAATTGTGCCAAAATATAGTCGGTCGTTTGTCTACCTTATTTTGACATTTGAAAACGAAACGTGGTTAAGGTTTAAAATAATCTTTGTTTATTTTTAAATTTTGTTTTCAAAATGAACTAAAGAAATGGAGACTTCTTCTTTAGTAACTATACAAAACTAATACATTAAATAGACTATAAATAAAAACAAATATTGTTATATCTTTAGGTTAGAAATAATGCAAGCTTGTTACGCTGACCAATAACACTTCTTCACATAGGAGCGTTAAGGTTTAGCAGAAATAAAATAAGGAGTTTCCCTTAATACTGCTAGCACTATTTGCTAATTCCAATAATTCCCTATTAACTTAAAAAAAACCCTATATTTTGCACTAAAATATGGGAAACCCTTTAAAAACTGTCAAGTTGTTATCCTTTGTTAAGTCCTTATTAGATGAGGATTCAAATGATTACTATTATAAAAATCTCGGATTACAGAAAACTATTACCTATACTATCCCTTTAATCCTAATCCTATAATCCTGTTTAGTTTTTTGTATAGAAATAATTTTTCAAAAGGAGTTCACACAACATTTTTTTTCTTTTTGACATCCCACGAAGGCATAATATGCCTTAATACCATTTACCATTTTAAAGTGCTTTATTAAGTTGGTTATATCTACAATTTCATATTATTTACAACATAAATGTATTTTATTTCTTCCTGTTTTTCCTTATCCAGGATTCAGGTAGACAAACCAGCCAAAGGGCCGAAGCTAGAAGAGCAGCTTCTTGGTGGTAAACATATGATTTTTATTAGTTAGGGCGGACGTTTACCGGTGTAACCTTAAAAACGTCCTTAGAAGAGTATTGTGCCAAAGTTAGCTTGTATTAAGTTTACTATTATACTATTTATTGCTAGTTTACGTTTATTGTTTTTATTGATTTAATTTTTATAGGAAAAAGATCCTAAAAAACCTACTTGAATTTTTTCAGGTACGTGTAACATTAGGTACGAAGAAGTAGCGCGATCTAATAACTAAATACCAGAGTACCGTAGATGTCGGATTATTAAATGTTTAACCCATTGTTCCCCTGTTCCGTAAACGTTGTCCAAGCACTGAAACATGCAGTTATGCATTTCACAGCACCTTTTAGATAACGCGGTTGTTATTTTTAAATAACTACTACCTAAATATGTCTTCCCCGCTGGGAATCGAACCGGCCACTTCTGGCTTCGAAGATCAAAGCCCTGTCCCCTGCGCCACGGAGGAGACAATTTAATATTTAATGATCAATGATCATAATTTTAACACGGGAGAGTGGTTTATGCTAACATGTTTTTCAATTCCAAATTTAATAATATTTGTTGTTTCAAAAGAAAAACTTACTTTGTGGTTTTACTAATTTAATATAAACCCTGTGTGTAGAGAAATCACAAACTAGTCAGCGCCAATCCGGTATTTTTAATTAGTCAGGTGACCGGTTGCCAACTGGTCACCAGACGTATTTGTAAAATCTGATAGGCGCTGACCAGTTTGTGATTTCTCTACGAACAGACCTTTGCTTTGCTTTCTCTGTTGTTGGTCCCGTTGCAAGACGATTAACCAGCTCTCCCCTTCCGGACTATGCTTTCCAGGGCTTCGTACG
The DNA here is from genome assembly GCA_014170235.1 of Listronotus bonariensis. Taxonomy (NCBI): domain Eukaryota; kingdom Metazoa; phylum Arthropoda; class Insecta; order Coleoptera; family Curculionidae; genus Listronotus; species Listronotus bonariensis. The sequence goes on along the minus strand of JACEGR010010991.1, from coordinate 13,876 downwards.
TGGAAAATGTGGATGGTCGAGCTTTCCGCTGCCAGAAATTCCGGTTCAAATTATTCAAATATTTACTTTTGTTCGATACGAAATAATAATCGATTTAATGCATAAATGGTAGCTGTCAAAAAACTTCTACTGGAATTGTGCATAACCTTCACTGTCACTTGCTGACGCTTCCAGTAGAGGGCGCCACCGTGTTCGGCCGTTACGAAAACACGTGCACACCGCTAATCTTCACTCACAGCGCTTAGTTCCAGAAGAAAGATGCTATCAATTTAGCGTGAGTCTTTTTTCGATCCCCAAGGGCATAGAAACGCCCGTACAACTCCTTCAGCTGCCTACCCGGGGACGCTATGTAGCCTCCTACAAAACGTGACCGCACAACTTGAATCTGGAATGATTTATTCAATAAAAAACGTTTTTCTACTCGTGTGCGGAAAGTCATTTTTTGCGCATGCATTATCACGTTAGAGAATGTAATTGGCTTAAATAATGAGCGTGCTGGAAAGTATCACTTGACGCACTTGTTAGGAAGATAACTATTTCCACGCAGAGGCCTTAATTTGGTAAATAGTGCAAATGTAGCAACCGTTGATAAATATACTCTAATTTTCTGATTTTCGCAGTAGTTTTTTTTTCTGTGAACCAGATATTTTTTAGATTGTAGGTTTGTTGTTTTACGAGTTGGGAAGTAAACCACAAACTAAATTCTTTTGATATCCAAAAACGCATGCTAACACAATCCTGATACTATTTTTCTGATATTAATAATGCGGCAAACAGTTTTCCGACACTTAAATTTTCACTTGTTATACCACTAGTGCTTGCTCCCGAGCCGCAGGCCGTGGCCGAGAAAAAATTTCCCGGAATAATTTAAGCACGTGTGGTATTCGGTAAGAAAATTTCACACCAAGTTTGTGTTAAATATTATTCTTTTAAATTAATATTTGTAACTTTGACACGAGCTTTAAAATTTTACTATAAAATAAATATTTTCCATTTTCCCAATAGTTGCAAATAATATGTAATTTTAGAGCTTATCATTGTTTATTTCTTTATATTATATATACCTTATATTACTACGGTTGGTAAAAATAGTTTATTTTAATTTTTTTAGACCCATACCTTGCTTTCCTTTGCTCTTCACTTATGTCTAGTACTTCAGTCTTATGATATTATTTTACTAACTGTACTTGTATAAAATTGTCGTTTAGGGTCTTAAAACCTTACATTATTTTATATTATGTTATGTCTGAAATACTACAACTGGTACAAAATAACATTTTCTTTAATTATGCATGTGAATGACAGACATGACGTTAAAACAAATTGAATGATAATGTCAAAAAATGTCCACTATAATTCGCTCCAGGGTACCCCAGACAGGAGAAAAAAATTTCCGATAAATACTTGTGTTGTCATGGTAATGCAACCAAAACTACACATTTAATTTGTAAAAAAAAAACAGTGGTAGTGGAATTTTTATTTAAAATATTGCTTACTCTTTCCAACGAAATCCCCAGACTAGGGATGGCGAACCTTTATGTGTCAATGTGCCATTTTTCTAAAGAAACGTTAAAGGAGGTCATTAACGTGCTATTTACTAATTTTGATTTTTTGACAATTATGTAGATAACTAAATAGAATAATAATAAATACTTGCTTCGCGCATTTATTTCGTAGTACATAATAAATTTTGTGGAGCTCTAATGATGAATTCACGTCAAAAACAAAAAAACTTAAAATAAGTACATCCTATTTCTTGTGTGTATTTATTTGTTTTTTTATTGTTTCTCTAAGATCATCAATGATTTCAGGAAATAATGGTTCTTCTTTTAGTTTCAATTACCGATTAAGATTCTGTTAAATTATTTGCTATTATATTTTGAATTATTACCTCATTCTTTTGTCTAAATAATTAATTTTAGTTATTATTTTTTGCAGTCGTCTGACTGCTTTAATGAACCTTATAAACACATAAATACTTCGTGCCAGCTCAATGTTTTTAGTGCAGTTTCTGTTTGTTAAACACCTGCAGGTAGAGATTAGGAAAAATGGAAGTCTTAAAGTTGTACGATATTTTTACAAAACTTGAAATTTTTTACTCAAGACACAAAAATTTTATGAAAAACTTTCATCGTAAGTCCCAAGCTTTAAATTGCAACAAATATTTATATCACAATTTCCTATTTTCCAGCTTTATACAAAAGTGACCAAAGCGTTTTCAAATTTCAATAATATGGTTAAAAATAAAAAATAAAGGTGGTTTACTTTTTGGCAAAATATCATGTTTTATTTAAGTTTTTGCAAACCCTATATACAAAATAACTCTTTGTGAATCACACTCTTTTGAGGTACAAGCAGAAATTTTTATCAGGGTTGAAAAAATCAGACTCTTTGTTTGACCTCCGGACAGTGCGGACGTGCGTAGAGGACTACAAGTTCTTCCCGGAGTGGCGGCTAGAGGTGTCGTACGAACGTTTTTTACCTTCGGGGATCAAGGAAAGATTCACGCTAAATTGACGGCATCTTTCTTCTGGATCTAAGCGCTTTGAGCGAAGATTCATATTAGCTGATGGTATCCTGTTTGGTGGTGAACACGAGGTATTTCTCAAATGGCGGGAAATAGATGGGCGTGCCATGGGAACTGTCAGTAGTGAAAGTGAAGGTTATACGTAACACCAGTAGCAGATCTTGGTTTGACAGCCGACAATTTATGCATTGCATCGGTTGTTGAATTATTTGTTTTCTTTTTGACGAAGCCCTGGAAAGCATAGTCCGGTAGGGGAGAGTGGTGGATTGGACCTGAAGGGACCAAAACCAAGAAAAAAAATAGAAATAGAAATAGGGTTGAAAAATTTAATTGTTGTTCCATTTGTCATCTTGGAAATCCATTCGTGGACAGTCTGTTGAATAGACTGATTAAAAAAGCGACTATTTTTATTTTCATTATATATATAAAGTTTGTAACTTTGTGGGTTTGTTTGTAGCCGCTAATCTTCGGAAGTACTGAACCTATCATAAAAATTCTTTCACAATCAGAAAGCTACACTATTCAGGAGTGTTATAGGCTATACTTTACTATAATTAAGTTCAGTTCAGACATTAACGCCCAACGAAGTGGGCACGGGTCGGCTATCTTGGATAAACTATAACTAAAATTTGATATCGACGTTACTATTTTCAATGGATTTTATTGCGTTTTTTAAATAGATAGAGTGATTTAAGAGGAAGGTTTAAATATATAATAATATCCAAAAAAACATATAAGATGTTTAAAAAAATGGTTTACATTTAAATTTCGATATTACTCAACGGATTTTCATGTTTTTTTTTTTAGTTGATAGAGTAAATCAAGAGAAAAAATTAAATGTATAATAATATAAAAAAACATATACAGAGTGTTTAAAAAATTGTTTACATTTACAATTCGATATTACTTAACGAATTTTGATGCGGTTTTTTTTTAAATAGATATAGTGATTCAAGAGGAAGGTTTATATGTATAATAATGTCAAAAAAAAAATATATACAAAGTGTTTAAAAAAAAGTTCATATTTTAAATTCGATATTACTCTAACGGATTGTGATTGTGTTTTTTTAATAGGTATACTGATTCAAGAGGAAGATTTATATGCATAATAATGTAAAAAAACATATACAGAGTGTTTCAAAACATAGTTTACATTTTAAATTCGATATTGACGTTACTATTCTCAACGAATTTTGAAGCGTTTTTTTAATAGATAGAGTGATTCAAGAGAAAGGTTTATATGTATAATAATAATAAAAAAACATATACAGAGTGTTTAAAAAATAGTTTACATTTAAAATTCGATATTACTCAACGGATTTTGATGCGGTTTTTTTAATAGTTAGACTGATTTAAGAGAAAGGTTTATATGTATAATAATATCAAAAAAAACATATATCAAATGTATAAAAAAATAGTTTACATTTAAAATTTGATATTACTTAACGACATTTTGATGCGTTTTTTTTAAATAGATAAAGTGATTCAAAAGAAAGGTTTATATGTATAATAATATAAAAAAACATATACAGAGTGTTTAAATAATAGTTTACATTTAAAATTCTGATATTGACGTTACTATTGTAATTGAAAAAAGTGTTTATAGGAATTGTGCACAGATTTCTGTGGTTTATGAAGATGTTAAATAAAAAAGACCTAACAAGTAAAATGCATTCTAACTATGTAATTAAACCATCTAGAGGATTACCAAATTGCTTAAATATAAAGATTGGCAAAATAATTATTAGTATTTTTAAAAAATATTATACAGGGAGTACCAATTTTTTTTCATTAAGTTTCTTATCACTATTCAACGGATATTAAGGCGTATTTTTTTAATAGATAGAGTAATTCAAGAGGAAGGTTTATATGTATATAATAATATACACGGCATAGGAAAGGGAATTGTTTTACTGCAAATTTAACGCGTGCGAAACTGCGGGCAAAAGCTAGTCGAAAATATTGTTGGAAATGATGAAAAAAAGTCCTGTGAAATCCACAGTCCTTAACATTAATGGTAAGAGGTGCCGCATTATACATTTTAATTGCCCATATGAATAACATGGGAAAGCTTGTTTTTTTTTAAGTTTAGAATTTTATAACTCTTTAATGGTTTATCAAAAAGGCTAGACCAAATTATTTTCTTGTATAAAATTGAACTCTCTACAAAAAAGCTTGATATTTTGAATCAGTCTACTGTAGATATACGTTTTACAATTTCCAATACATTTAAAAAACAAGAAAACATGACCTAAAATAAAACATCCTGTATCTTGAAACTAAAGTTTTTCGCCAAAATAAAATTAAAAGTACTAAAAACCAAAAAAAAATTAAACAAGTAAAAGATAATTAAGAAAATACAAAAAATGTAATTTATAAAATACTTTGCGAATGCAATAAGTTTTATATAGGTGAAACTTGTAGACCATTAGCCAAACGCTTAAAAGAACACAGAACATATATTAAAAACACAGAATTTCATAAATCAAAAATCTGCCAACACGCATTTGATAACAATCATAGAATAAACTGGGATGCTTCAAGCATTTTAGCAAAGAAAACTTGTTCTAAAAAACGCAAAATCAAAGAAAGTGCGTATATATTATTAAATAAAGATAATTGTGTAGCATCAATTTCAGTTAATTTAAATAACACTTGGTTGCCTTTGCTTGATACTGAAGTATCTTCAGGAAGACTAAAAATTAACTAACTATTCACCTTTTTTGTAAAATAAACAATCAATACACCAGCAACCAGTTATCTATGTCACTATGACAATATAACCAAACAAACATATTTTGACATTTAATGTCAAAGTTTTCAAGAATATCCTAAAAAAACATAAAAATTTTAAATTTTAAAACTAAAATAATAGTAAATTTTATTTTTATTATTTTATTCCATTTATCTTGACAACGGTGGCAGATTTGCCACCGAAACGTCGATTTTTAATTATCTTTTTACTTGTTTAAATTTTTTTGACTTTTTAGTACTTTTAATTTTATTTTGGCGTGTACCCAAATAAATACCATCCATTAAATGAATCCGCCAAACTACAGAACATATCTTCAATTAAGGTTTTTCGTTAAATAAAAAAGGTATTTTATAGTGTTATAGCGTAGACGTACAGAAAACAAATTAAAATTATACGACCTTAAAAACATGTTTGTTATTATACTCTATGTACTCTGTACTTTCAATTAATAACTACTTTATTCGCTTTAAACAAACACAATTAAACGGTAGATATATAAATCTAATAAAATGGGAAATATTTTAAAGAAAAGAATAATACGTAATTAGGGGCACTTATTCAAAAAAGGAAACAATACGGATCGGTGCTGACGGTGGGAACATCCTTGATAGTTTTTTAGATAAACAGGAAGATTTAACAGGTAATTTCAATGAAAGAAGTAAAAACAATTGTTGTATTAATTGTAGTTTTATTAAGTGTTTAGATTAAGATTTAAAAGTATGTTTAAAGTTAGTTAGATTTTATTTAACGGTTTTACTCTTGAGCTGTTTATTATTTATGTATGTATGTATTTATGTAACGGAATCTTTAAGCTTAATTTTCACCAACTTCCAGCGATTCGATTTCTTTGAAACTTTGCACACGTATCAAGGACCCATGACAATGCAATAATCTGCAAACAGTATCCCGTTATCCTGATTAGGATCTTCAGGATAAATAAATTCCTTTATAGATTTTCTGTAGGAGAGTAACAGAGTAAGAGCTAGTGCGCGATCTGCGCATGCGTGCAGTTTCGGACGTACTCTCAGCATAAGGCTGACAGAAACTTGTTCGGAGTAGTTGCGTTCTGAAACCCCATGCAACAGTGAAGCTTTAAATGAAATGATTAGATTACGAAATAGTTCGTGAAACATTTCAATATCACATGTCCGCAGAAAACTAATTGATATATCGAACTAAAAAATGAAAAATAAATAATAGTTTAAAAAACTAAAACACGCTTTTATATGCAACCGAACTAAAAATTAGAAAATAATTTTTCATTACAAAGAGTTTGTATTACAGTAATAAAGGTCAAACAATGAATCATAATTATATACCTCAAAATAGAATTATAATAAAATTTAAGATAATAACAGAATAATTCACTTCAGAATAAAAGCGTGAGGTGCTTAATATATTAAATGTTATAATTATTTCATTTGTAAATATCTATGAGAGAAAAGTTATGAAAAAATAGTAAAATGCACCCCACCCTTTTTACTCTGAAGTGAATTATTCTGTTATTATCTTAAATTTTATTATAATTCTATTTTGAGGTATATAATTATGATTCATTGTTTGACCTTTTATTACTGTAATACAAACTCTTTGTAATGAAAAATTATTTTCTAATTTTTAGTTCGGTTGCATATAAAAGCGTGTTTTTTTTAGTTTTTTTAAACTATTTATTTATTTATTTGGGTCAAGTTTAGTAGTTAGAATTTGATTCTCTTCCTGACGAGAGATAGATCTGAAATTTGGTACACATCTTTAAACTTGAATACAATACAATATAAATAATTTTTTATGATTTTAAAACCAAGATAGCCGCCGATACAAGATGTCGGATTACATTTTTTTTTTTTATTTTTTTTTATCTTTGGACAAACCACGAAGGCTAAAAGCCTAAATACTAACGTACCGTGGGTGTCTTAAGCGATGTAAGAGGGAGTTTGTTGACACGGAACTTAAATACTTGAAGATTTGGGGGGAAGGAAAGACCTCCACGGGCAGCAGGTTCCACAACCTAGAAACTCTAGGGACAAAAGAACGAACAAAGTGGGAAGTTCGGGGCCTGTCCAGTTGGACCGTATAGGGATGCATACGCGCGGAACCACGGGTCTTTCTGTTGAGAACCGCAAGTGGAGGAACTATACTGGACAATTCCTCAGAGCAGAAGCCATGGAAGTACCTATAAAAAAGCGATAAATCCCCCACAGCCCGACGATGTGCAAGAGAGGAAGCCTTTCTGTAAGTGAAGGATCATTAATGAGACGAATAGCTCTTCTTTGAATAGAATCAAGAATGCTTAGGGTTGTGGGGGACGCCATGCCCCAGATATGAGAACAATACTCCAAGGGAGGTCGGATTTGGGACACATACAAAGTGTATAAATTAGAATTAAGAATTACATATTATAAATGGGTCCACATTTAATTCATTCTGAAAGTAATACCGCAAAGTACACAAAAAATGATAAAGTAATTAAACCCTTTTGTGAACAATGATTTATTGCAGCAAAAAATATTCAACCCGACGAGTTTCTAATTCCACGTCACGTGCCACCGGTTTTATGGCAAGACAAAGGCGAAATAAGAGGATGTTTTTAAGTACGTGACACGTGATTTAGCAGTGTATTATTTTATTTATTTAAAGAATATGAAATTAGGCTCTGTCAGCGCTATGTGCCTTCGAAAAGGTTTGTTTATAGAAGGAACAGTTTAAAAATGTAAATTCGGTGCTCTTTGATAAGAAAAAAAATCACAAAAAGCAAATAAATCGGCATGCTTGTCTTCGCGGCCGCCTTTGCTATATTTCTTTTATGATATGCCGGTCCATTCAGCTGGTCATCTCACTATGGGATAGAAATTAATTTTTTGGTCAAAATTCTGAAACTTACCAATCTAACTTAAAATGAGGTCCTTTTTACTGGAAAAATATTATAAATTATTACAAATGCTTTTTGGAAACCTAAAACTTATTATAAGTTATTATAAATTTACACCCTCCTTAACACTATTTTTTATTGTACAAAATAAACTAAAATGTCAGCTTGTTTGGTTAATTCGGTAGTACTCTAATCAGTAATCCGATGATTATTATCTCATATGATATACATAGGTATGATTTTTTAAATGGAATACTCTGAATATTATATCACCACCAAAAAAATCTTTTAAAATGCTTTAAAAAATACTACATTTGATGTGTCTATCTCAATTAGTTTCGGAAATATGACCATCCAAATCTAAAAAATAATTTTAAATTATTCTTAGAAGCGTAATAGAGATACATCTTCCCAACTTTTTTTATTTTTTAACGTATAAAATAAATAAAAACACTGTTTTGTTGGGTAGATTCTGTAGAATCCATATCTTTCATCAGAATGCTTTTATCTTTTAGGATATACAGTGTAGGACAAAACATATTAAATTTTAAAAGGAAAAACCTTGTAAATTATAAAAAATCTTGTATCTGTCCTTACACTCAGAAGTAGGAAAAAGTAGGAAGTCGATTGTAAGTTCAAAAACTAATAAAGAAAAAGGTAAAAAAATCTTTGACAAAAGTAGCGAGACTGCATCGGAAACACAACAATAGCTCTTATTATTTAAACTCTTTTACTTTTTTAGTAAACAAGGCTAATAATAAACTAAGTAGATTAAATGTTGTATATTTATATTTACTTAAAATACATTTTCAAGTTTCTTATTACCCCAATAGAAGTCGTCATATCCTTTTATACTTTTGCGTACATGTAGTTTGGAGTATCTACTTTGGCATGAGCCATTAAAATTTCAAAGTTGCTTTTTGGCCAAAATAATGGATTTCTATCCCATGGTGTATCGGCGCGTCGCTGTAAAGGATAGCGACGCCTTTTTTCTATTATTTTCAAAGGCTACCGAATTTGCGCTTTTAAAATGTTCTTACTATAGTTTATCATTTTTTGTGTACTTGGGGGTATTGCTTTTAGAATTAAATAAATGTGGACCCATCTTTACTTCACTACGACCTCAATATGGGTATCAAATGAAAAGGGTTGATTGGTGGAATCACTATAAAAAAATCCAAGATGGCGTCACCACAAAATGGCTGATTACATATTTTTTCTACAACTACCTTAATATAGGTATCAAATAAAAGGGCCCTATTGGTAGAATGGAGCTTATTGAGAAAAAAGAAATAAAATCCAAATGGCCGCCGCCACAAAATGGCTGATTACATATTTTTCTACAACTACCTCAACCCGTTCGCGACCGCAGTGCAAAATGGTAGATTACATATTTTCCACAACTAACTTAACATAGCATCGTTGTTTAGTTCTGGTTAGTAGTATCGAATAACAACAAAACTAAAAACTTGAAAATAAATTATATAATAAAAATATGTTAAACGGTTTTATTTTACTAAAAGCTAAAAAATAATCGGTAAGTCCTTGCAACCAGATCGCACCAATCGTCTCATCAATTTGGGGTATTGATACTGGATACGCTAAGCCCAACGATTTTATTATTGGTCTGGACCGAAACGGTCCGATTGTTTTTGGTTATTTGTCGGATACGTAAAATGTACAAAATTGTGTTACAAATCAACACAATTGTATCTAAAATTAAATTAGCATGTATTTAGTTTTTTCCAAATTAAACTTGTTTTTAAAATTAAAAATTACAGTCCATTGATTTATACGACAAGAAATAGTGCCCTTCCAACCTATGCGATTATCCCATCCAGTTAAAGGTCGGGTCAAGGCGAATTCTTATTCTTAAGAACTTTAACTTACTTAATAATTCTTAGATAAATAATTGTTATATATTATTTTAATTTATTAAATATTATATAGGCATCATCGTGTATCGGTTAGTTCCGTGTTTTTCTTTTTTAAATTAAAATGATGATATGCCGCATCATTCTATTATTACTGTTATTACCTATCAATGGCCATGGGAAGTCATGCTTCTTTAAAACAAAAATAATAAAAGCTGTAAAAAGCATTAGTGTTGGGCGATATATCAAAAACCGCGATATTTCACAGGTGAATGGAAAATCACTGGCGCTGCCAGTCATTTACTTTTTGCAAATACGGTGATCAGTGATCGAAGCGAATACTGCAATCGGCATCGACACGACACGCATTGGATGATCGCTGATGGCGCCGTTCGAAATATGATATACCTTTGAATTATTATTTAAAAATAATATGTGAAGGAAACAGTGATTTAAGCTGATATGATATTTATATTGTTTAGACGTGGAGGGTGGCGGGCACCGCCAAGCCATGTAAAAGACTGTTTTCCAAAGCCGGGTTAATATTAACCGACCGTAGAAATAAATTAAGTTCTAAGAAAGCCTAAAAGCTAATCTTTCTTAATGCTAATTTTTCATTTTCATTGGGAAAAAAGTAAGCTATATTTTGTTTTATTTTTATTTATTTAAAGAATTTAAAATTTTATTTTTTAGTATGCGTTTTCGTTTTGCTTTAAAAAAGTTTTTTATTTTATATTTATATTTTTGTAATTGAATTTGAGGTTAAAATGTTAAAATGGTGTTCGATTAATAAAAAAAATGTTTTTTTTTATTTTTGATAGTAGGTAATGAATAAACCCTTAAACTTGATAATATTTTTACATAATAATATTGCAATATATCACATTAAGCTTGTTGTTGTCACACCTTATATAAAAATGATTATTTGAGTTACGAGCCCAAAAAAATTAGATTTTGTAAAACCGATAAGAGCTGCATAAATAATATATTCGTATTCGTTGCCAGACACCGAGATGTTTTTATATTTCCATTTTTAGTTAAATATTTATGTATATCAAGTCACTGCAGTGATTAAAATCACTGTTTAAAATCACGGTGATTAAGATATCACTGTCGCCGTTTCACCGGTTACCGAGAAAATCACAGTATTTCCCAACACTAAAAAGCATTTTTTTATTGTTTCATTGAGATCATCAATGGCTTAAGGAAATAATGGATCTTCATTTTGGCTTGAATTACCGATTAAAGTTCTGTTGAATTATTTGTAATTATATTTTAGATTATTACTTCATTCCTTTGTTTGATATAATTAAGAGTCATTATGTTTTGCGATGTTCCGACTCTTTTAATTTACTAAATAAAAACTTATATTTATTTTTTTAAAAGGCCAAAAAAATAATAGAGAATTATTGCACAGTGAAATAAGGCCAGGCACTAATAATACCGGCCTTATTTTGACATCTGAGCTTGCGCAGATGAATGGTAGGAGAAGGACTCCTTTAATAAGGATAGTGCCTGGCTTTATGTGCCTTATTTTGGTCTTATTTTAACTTCGGAACTGTTCGTCTAACCGAACGGCTGCCGACCACAAAATCGAAAAGTTTTTAAAAGTAAAAATACTTAAAACCTTGCTTTTTTAAATGTACATGGTGGCCCACCATATTCGACACGGTCTGTAGCTGGATAACCATGGAGTTTTTAAAAAAAGTAAATACTGAAACATATACAGGTCGGATAAGGCCACAGTATAAAATTATTTTACTCTATACAGGATGTCTCAAAAAGTGTGAAAAAGCGTGATGTATCAAGAGTTAATTTTTTTAAATTGAACACCCTATATTTTATGACAGTTTTAGATTCTACATAAAAAAATAATTTAAGTTTGTTAATAGTACCAAGTGTCTAATTTTATTCGTTTTTGTGATATTTAATTTTTTTCAAAATGCAGGGGTGCAATTAAATTTATTTTAACAATATAAACTCCATAAACTTTAAAATTTGTTACAAGATTAGGAAAAGTCTGCCTTATCATACGTAGGTCATATCGAGATCATAGATTATACAGGGTGATCAAAAAACAATTTCAATTTAATAGAAAGTCAAATAGCAATATCTCTTTTATTTTAAATGGAACACCCTGTATTTTTTACACCACATGATGACAAACCAAATGCTCTTTCAAATAGTGTATAGGTTGCCTATACCTATCATTTATACTTTTTAAGTAAATTCCGTTTTAACATATTTTTATTCCAAATGTCAATTTAAATGTAAGCAGGCTGGGATATAGCTATGCCTATTTACTAAGCCGTTATTGCAAAATGTAAAGTTGTTGAAAAAAGCACAAAATTAAAAGATTTTGTTTTATCTGCCACTATTTTTAAAATTCACAGAAAAAAATTCATTAGTTGCTTATAATGCTACTTCCAATAACACTTAGGGGGCGTCCATAAATTACGTGAGGCATTTTAGGGGGGAGGGGTCGAGCAAAATCTCACCAAATCTCACGATGGGGGAAGGGGGGTTTGTGAAAATCTCACGTAATTTTTGTGTAGGTAGAAAAGAAAAAAAAATTTGGAACAGGCCTCCCCCAGGAAAATGTGATGTAGGTATGTATTATTGCTTTTTGGATGGTAGACCTTTTTTTTGCTCTTCCAAAAATTTTTTACGAACAAAATCAATTTCGGTTTAAGAAATTGAGAGTTTTGTATTCCCCTCATAAATCTCACGTGAGATTAGATAGGGGGAGGGGTTAAAGAAAATCTCACCTAATCTCACCAAGGGGGAGGGGGTCCAAAATATGGAAAAAACATCTCATGTAATTTATGGACGCCCCCTTATTTCAGCTAAATGTGGTAATGATAAAACTTGTGTTTTTAAACAATCCTAATAACGCCTCTGGTCAGTTATGACGACATTCTGTGACCTATAACCCGTTTCTTCCATTATCCATAATCACTGTGTTAAATTTTTTAAAGCAACTATTAAGGTTATCAGATGGTTTCTCCTAGAATATTTTTCAGGATTAACTCTAGACTATAGTAAACCTACTTCACACATCCTACCAGAATTATATCATCTTGTTGTTGTAGAAGAAGGGTTTTTATTTAATATCATTAAAATTGACTAAAACACTAGTAATCAATAAATGGTCGTTGATATTTTCTTTAAAAAAATATTAATGGCTGCTATGTCACAGCCTACTTTAATTTAAATAAACATATGGACTAAAAATTTGTAAAAACAGATTTTACTAAAAAAGCACAAAAGATAGGTATATGCAACCTATACACCATTTGAAAGAGTATCTTATTTGTCATCATCTAACGTAAAATAATACAGGGTGTTCCATTTAAAATAAGAGAGATATGGCTATTTGATTTTCTAAAAAATTGAAATTATTTTTTGATCACCCTGTACAATATTTGATCTTGATTTGACCTACGTATGAAATGGCAGACTTTTTCTAATCTTGTTACACATTTTAAAGTTTAAAGTGTTAAAAGTGTTAAAGTAAATTTAATTTAATTTTACCTCTGCAATTTTCAAAAAAATCAAATATCACAAAAACGAATAAAATTAGACACTTAGTACTATAAACAAACTTGAGTTATGTTTTAAAGTAGAATCTAAAACCGCCATAAAATATAGGGTGTTCCATTTAAAAAATATAACTTTGATACGTCACACTTTTTGAGACACCCTGTATAGACTAAAATAATTTTATCCTGTGGTCTTATTCGACCTGTATATGTTCCATATTTAATTTTTTTAAAAACCTCATGGTTATCCAGCTACAGACCGTGTCGAATATGGTGGGTCACCCTATATTTCTGTAATTGTGTAAAACA
>JACEGR010010990.1:0-16680 GCA_014170235.1 Listronotus bonariensis | reverse complement strand
AATAAAACTTTAGCATTGTACATTTAGATATCACAAGATATAAAAACATACGTTTCTACCAACGCCCTGTATCTGAAAACCCGGACATAGATATGTTTAAAGGAACTTTTCGGGCTAAATGACATAAGTTAATAATAAGGTTTCATTTGGTAAACCCATCTGGTTTAACCCATCTTTTTCCCTGTTCCGTCAAACGTTATCCTAGCACTGAAACATGCAGTTTTTGTATTTTTACAGCTTCTTTGACAACGCGGTAAAAAGCCACCACGGACGTTATTATTTAAATAACCACTACCCAGGGTTTGGCAGGCTAATAGTACACAGTGGTTTGTCATTGCCACGTGCCGAGGTGATGAGCGATTAAAATGCCCATGAGGGGTGCTGGGATTTGGGGGACAGGTGCGTGCACAACTGTGACGGAGTAGAGCGAGAACAAAATTGGCTCCGCCTTGTGCGGATATCGCGTCGTCGCGTCGTTGCGCTTATCAGTCCGGTCAAAGTTCGGTTGCAATTCTTCGCATACCAAGTACGTGTTAGCCGATCATGTTTACAATTTATTTTAACCCTTTGGTACGGAAGCGGATACAGTAATAAAGTAAAAATGGTCTTCACTGTTGAACAAAAGATTAATATCATTAAATGGTATTGTCGTGCGGAGAGTGCAGAAGTTGTCGTGCCGCTTTGAGCGCGTGAAATTCCAATACTTTATTTGAGGCTGACCTACCCATCTCCAAGCGCAGGCTAAAGTGCACTGCGAGGGAGCCGAAATTTTACATTCACATCGAGCGGACCCGAGCAGTACGGGAATCGCCGTTGCTATCGGTGGGCGGTTACCTATGTAGTCGTTCTCTCTCTACTCTCTATCTATTAGTGTCTAATACATTAAAACGCAATCCGTTAGATTCAACTCGCCAAACCTGTATAGGTAAAGAAGTACGAAAGTCTAGGTGGGGTACGTTTAGAAACCATCTCTTCGAGTAAACTGCTTTTTGAACTTGACTCGTTAAAATAACAAGTAGTACGTTTATAAAAGACTATTTTTATAAAAATACTCTAATTGGTTCAGAATGCAAAGGACACCTTCAGAATTTAGTAAGACTACCGTCACGAGATTGCACGCACCTGTCCCCCAAATCCCAGCACCCTCATGGGCATTTTTAATCGCTCATCACCTCGGCACTGTTGGCAATGACAAACCACTGTGCACTATTATGCCAAACCCTGGGTAGTGGTTATTTAAATAATAACGTCCGTGGTGGCACTACCGCGTTGTCAAAAAGAAGCTGTAAAAATACAAAACTGCATGTTTCAGTGCTAGGATAACGTTTGACGGAACAGGGAAAAGATGGGTTAAACCGAGATGGAGATTTTACCAAATGGAAACCTTAAGTATTAACTATGTCATTTTTATGACGAAAAGTTCACACAAACATATATCCGGAGTTTTTCAGATACAGGGCGTACAAATTATTATTTTAAAAGTATGTTTTTCTTAGGCTTATATCTTTGTAGTATTGCCCAAATGTATCAAATGCTAAAGAAAGAGGTTTTATTTTTAGGAGCTTTAAAGAAAACAAAGTGCTAAAAAAACTACATAAAGAGGACTAGTGATAACATTTCATTCTTTAATATGTGGCTGTTACTGTACCCACTGGGTGGCGTTACATTGGCTTTTGATGCCGCTTTTGGTATACTTTTTCCATAAAAGAAAAATATAACTTTATATTGTAGTAATATTTTTTTGTATCGCTGAATTTAGCAGTAACAAATTATTTTTTTATGTAGAATCCAAAACCGAATAACTCTGAACAGCTTCAAGTATTATGGAAGCAAAGGAAAACTCGCTCTAAAAACGCGCAAAATTAAAGAAAGTTCATATATATCATCACTAACTTGAACGCGTTACCTCAGCGCTCGTAGAAAAAAAATGCGTTCCTAACACGTGGCGAGCGTGCACGTTTACGCACTTGACTGCTTGACCCGAACTCCGATGCGCGTCGTTTGGTCAGCTGCAGTCGCGCGTGCGGAACAGCGGCACTGTTCAGCACTAGTTGGGAAATATACTATTTCGACCACGAATTGCCATGAAAAATGACATAAAACGCGCCTCTTTGATCCTTTAGAAAACGAATAATATCACTCAAGTGTTGAAAAGTACATGTGACAGATGGTTAATTTTCGTTTTTCAAAAAGGTATTTACAATATATTTCTTTTAACAAACTGAAGGTTTTGACTACCAGTGCAAAGCAACATATTATCTTTTTTTTTCAAATTATATTCATTTTTATTTTATGTTTAAAGGTTTATTAGTTTATTTATAGACATTATTTTATAGTAAATGCTTTTGGTAATAATAGGCAACCCATTAAACACATGGAAGTGTCTAAAGCTTTGATTGGCAAAGTAGGGATCCTCGATTTGTAAAATTTTAACCTATCCAAAAAATGCCAGGCGATTTTTTTTCTAAATAAATCATAGCCTGTTAGAAAAGGCTATATACGTGTTAAAATACAAATGAAATTGCCATTAAATTATAGTTTAAATTTAATCTAATCCATTTAGGACTGTAAAGCTCTTATTCAGTGACTAAGCGTTTTTACGCAATTTTAAAAACTTAATCAAAAGAAAATAACAGTGCATACGCTTTTGTAAGGAAAGCTTCAAAATAAAAATGCTAAATACTTACATGCTTTTACATACACATTTAAAGAGTGAGATTTTATATTTGGGTAAGTTATGGCATTGACATTAATTTACGTCTAAGCTTTTGTCAGATTACCTTGTCTGTGTTTAAATTAATGATATAAAAAACTTACTTAGAGTTTTTGGTATATAAAAATATATTTGGTCGTAGGGAAAAAATATTGTACATGACTCGTGCAGCCAAAAATGATCGACACTCGTGGTATGTGTCGAACTCGGCTGTCGTCTACCAGAGCGACAACATTCCCACTCGTGTGAAACACATTTTCCACTTTCGACACTTGTTATGTAATACACTTAATTTCCTACGACCACTTGTGAAAATAGCAAAATAGCACACTGTAAGATTTCATGCATAGCAAAATGCGTTATCATCACCACTGGAGTTGCAAAGCGCTACAGCACTAGTGTTGCAAAGGTGTTACCTTACAAACACTGCGTGTGATACATATTATGATGTCATTCTAAAAACTGCTATTGGTTCAGAAGTGACATATTTATTGTAGTGAGCAGTAGAAAAAAACTTTTATGTTGCCGCAAACGGTGCAGACCCAAATTAGCGAAAATCATCTTATTTTGACAGCATTATTAAAATTTACGAGAAAAATAAAACATAAACAAAAATAGACATAACCACAAAAAACAACTTTTCACTGGACTGGCACATTGTGCTATTGTCGGGTAAGTAGATCAAATTTAAAATCTTCCTTCTACCTTTGAGCACGTACTTTGTAGGAGGCAGCCTTGCCGCTTGACCGTTCGACCTAAAGCTTAAGAACTTATGAGATCAAACTTCTTCTGCAACTGCTCAACTAAGTTGAACTTACCACTTGGCTAATACACACTTAATGAATCCACTTTCTTTATCCATTCATAAATAGAATCAGACCTTCCGACGCTGCCAAATGCTTTCCCATAAAATGCTTCCATATTTTGCATGGTAACTGACGCTTCCAGTCGTTTTTCTCATCTTATATTAAATTTGTTTAAGGAGTTTATATTGTTGTGGGCTCAGACCCTGCATTTTTTTTCAAAATAGGTATTAATTTTATTTTAATAATATAAAACTCTTAAACTTTAAAATTTGTAACAAGATTAGAAAAGTCTGCCTTATCCCATACATATGTAGTCGATCAGATTATACAGGGTGATCAAAAATATCAATTTTAGAAAGTCAAATTGCACATTCTTATTTTAAATGGAAACACCCCTGTATTTCTTTGTCGTTTCTTCAAACATAGGTTGCCCATACTCATCTTTTGTACTTTAAGTAAATTCCAAGTTTTAACATATTTTACCATTCCAAATGTCTATTTAAATGTAAGCAGGCTGTGATATAACTTATGCCTATTTACTAAGCCGTTAGTGCAAAATGTAAATTTGTTGGAAAAGCACAAAATTTAAAGATTTTGTATTATCTGCCACTATTTATAAAATTCACAGAAAAAATTCTTAATTAGTTGCTTATATGATACTTCATAACACTTATTTCAGCTGAATGTTAATGATAAAACTTGTGTTTTTAAACAATCCTAATAACGCCTCTGTGTCAGTTATGACGACATTCCGTGACCACGACACTGTGTCAATTTTTAAAGCAACCATTAAGGTTATCAGATGGTTTCTCTAGGAATATTTTTCTTAGCTCTAGATAAACCATTTTTTCACATCCTACCAGTATTATATCATTCGTTGTTGTAGAAGAAGGGTTTTATTTAAAAATCGTGAATGCTGACGAAACCGACTAGTAATCAATAAACGGTCGTTGTTATTTTCTTAAAAAATATTAATGGCTGCTATGTCACATAACTTTAATTTAAATAAACATTTGGACTAAAAATTTGTAAAAGCAGATTTTACTAAAAAGCACAAAGATAGGTAGGGCAACCTATACACCATTTGAAAGAGTATTTTATTTGTCATCATGTGACGATAAAAATACAGGGTGTTCCATTTAAAATAGAGAGATATGGCTATTTGATTTTCTGGAAAAATTGAAATTATTTTTTGATCACCCTGTACTAATATTTGATCTTGATTTGACCTACGTATGATATGGCAGACTTTTCTAATCTTGTGACACATTTTAAAGTTTAAAGTGTTAAAAGTACCTATTAAAGTAAAATCAATTTAATTTTACTCTCTGCATTTCAAAAAAATCAAACATATCAGAAAAACGAATAAAAATTAGACACTTAGGTAACTAAAAAATAAAGCTCTGAGTTATTTTTTAAAGTAGAATCTAAAACCGTCATAAAATATAGGGTGTTCCATTTAAAATATAATTTGATACGTCACACTTGAGACACGCTGTAGACTAAATAATTTTATGGATACTGCGGTCTGTTTATGTTTCAGTATTTACTTTTTTTTAAAACCCCATGGTTATCCAGCCACAGACCGTGTCGAATATGGTGGGCCAAGGTCATGTCTTGAGCTGAACAATACCTAAAATAATCACTTTAAACAACGCAAGTAAATCTTATCCTTGCATAAAAATATTCCATAACATCAAAAATACCCACGATGATTTAAACATTAACAATGTAGACGAATAAATACATATATCTGTGACCCTCATGACAGCCGAGGTAGTTATCTACAAAAACATTTTTTATCCTTTTAGGCCATTAAATAGGTTTGCTGACCTGTTCATCAGAGACTTCTAATAACTATGACATCACCCCTAAAAGAAACGCTTATGTCATGATGAATTTCGGCCAGAAGTAATGATGTGCTTCTTTGTTTGCAATGTTACAATGTTATAACCCTTTTTGTTTGGTGAAAGTAAAATTATTTATAGGTGTATAGAGTGGAGTAATAAATTTGACTTGATAAGCTATTTAGTTTTCAAGGTATTATTGATGTTAGTAGAGTGGAATATTTTTATGCAAGGATAAGATTTACTTGCGTTGTTTAAAAGTGATTATTTAGGTAATTGTGTGTGGTATTGTGTCTACACTACAAAATATGATTCAGCTCAAGACATAATATCTACAGGGTGGCCCACCATATTCTGACACGGTCTGTGGCTGGATAAACATGGGGTTTTTAAAAAAGTAAATACTGAAACATAAACAGGTCGGATAAGACCGCAGTATAAAGTTATTTTAGTCTATACAGCGTGTCTCAAAAAGTGTGACGTATCAAAGTTATATTTTTTAAATGGAACACCCTATATTTTACGACGGTTTTAGATTCTACTTTAAAAAATAACTCAAGTTTATTTTTAGTACTAAGTGTCTAATTTTATTCGTTTTTCTGATATTTGATTTTTGAAAAATGCAGAGGTAAAATTAAATTGATTTTACTTTAATAGGTACTTTTAACACTTTAAACTTTAAAATGTGTAACAAGATTAGAAAAAAGTCTGCCATATCATACGTAGGTCAAATCAAGATCAAATATTGTACAGGGTGATCAAAAATAATTTCAATTTTTCCAGAAAATTAAATAGCCATATCTCTCCTATTTTAAATGGAACACCCTGTATTTTTACGTCACATGATGACAAATAAAATACTCTTTCAAATGGTGTATAGGTTGCCTATACCTATCTTTTGTGCTTTTTAGTAAAATCTGTTTTTACAAATTTTTAGTCCAAATGTTTATTTAAATTAAAGTTGGCTGTGACATAGCAGTCATTAATATTTTCTTAAGAAAATAACAACGACCGTTTATTGATTACTAGTGTTTTAGTCAGTTTAAAAGAAATTTCAATGATTTTAAATAAAAACCCTTCTTCTACAACAACAAGGTGATATAATACTGGTAGGATGTGAAAAAATGGTTTACTTTAGTCTAGAGTTAATCTTGAAAAATATTCCTAGAGAAACCATCTGATAACCTTAATAGTTGCTTTAAAAAATTTGACACAGTAATTATGGATAATGGAAGAAACGAGTTATAGGTCACAGAATGTCGTCATAACTGACCAGAGGCGTTATTAGGATTGTTTAAAAACACAAGTTTTATCATTACCACATTCAGCTGAAATAAGTGTTATTGGAAGTAGCATTATAAGCAAATAATGAATTTTTTTCTGTGAATTTTATAAATAGTGGCAGATAATACAAAATCTTTTAATTTTGTGTTTTTTTCCAACAAATTTACATTATGCACTAACGGCTTAGTAAATAGGCATAGTTATATCACAGCCTACTTACATTTAAATAGACATTTGGAATAAAAATATGTTAAAAACGGAATTTACTTAAAAAGTATAAAAGGATAGGTATAGGCAACCTATACATCATTTTGAAAGAGCATTTGGTTTGTCATATGTGGTGTAAAAAAATACAGGGTGTTCCATTTAAAATAAGAGAGATATTGCAATTTGACTTTCTAAAATTGAAATTATTTTTTGATCACCCTGTATAATCTATGATCTTGATATGACCTACATATGTATGATAAGGCAGACTTTTCCTAATCTTGTTACAAATTTTAAAGTTTGAGGAGTTTATATTGTTAAAATAAAATTAATTTAATTGCACCCCCTGCATTTTGAAAAAAATCAAATATCACAAAAACGAATAAAATTAGACACTTAGTACTATTAACACACTTAAATTATTTTTATGTAGAATCTAAAAACCGAATAAACTGGAATGCTTCAAGTATTTTAGCAAAAGGAAACTTTGTTCTAAAAAACGCAAAATTAAAGAAAGTTCATATATATCATCATTAATTTGCGCGTTACCTACGCTCGTAGAAAAAATGCGTTCCTAACACGTGGCGAAAATGCCGTTTACGCACTTGACTGCTATTGACCGAACTCCGATGCGCGTCGTTTGGTCAACTGCAGTCGCTGATGCGGAAAAGTGGCACTTTCAGCACTAGTTGGGAAATATACTATTTCCACGACCACATATGAAAATGACATAAAACGCACTCTTTGATCCTTTAGAAAACGAATAATATCACTCGCGTGTTGAAAAGTACATGTGACAGATGGTTAATTTTCGTTAAAAAGATATTTACAATATATTTTTAACAAACTGAAGGTTTTGACTTACCAGTGCTAACACATATTATCTTTTTTCAAATTATATTCATTTTTATTTTATGTTTAAAGGTTTATTAGTTTATTTATAGACATTATTTTATAGTAAATGCTTTTGGTAATAATAGGCAACCCATTAAACACATGGAAGTGTCTAAAGCTTTGATTGGCAAAGTAGGGATCTCGATTTGTAAAATTTTAACCTATCCAAAATGCCAGGCGATTTTTTTTTCTAAATAAATCATACCTTGTTAGGAAAAGGCTAATATCTGGTAAAATACAAATGAAATTGCCATTAAATTATAGTTTAAATTTAATCTAATCCATTTAGGACTGTAAGTTTTATTTAGTGATAAGGTTTTTTACGCAATTTTTAAAAACTTAATAAAAGAAATAACAGTGCATACGCTTTTGTAAGGAAACTAAAATAAAATACTAAATACTTACATGCTTTTACATACATTTAAAGCGTAATTTTTTTATTTGGGTGTTATGGCATTGACATTAATTTACGTCCTAAGCTTTTGTCAGATTACCTTGTCTGTGTTTAAATTAATGATATAAAAAACTTACTTAGAGTTTTTGGTATATAAAAATATTTTTGGTCGTAGGAAAAATATTGTACATGACTCGTGCCAAAAATGATTTTACACTCGTGGTATTGTCGAACTCGGCTATCGCTTCGTGCGACAACATTCCCACTCGTGTGAAATATATCACTTTCGACACTTGTTATGTAATATACTAATTTCCTACGACCACTTGTGAAAATAGCAAATAGCACACTGATTTCATGCATAGAAAATGCGTTATATCACACTAGTGTTGCAAAGTACTTTACAGCACTAGTGTTGCAAAGTACTTTACAACACTGGTGTGATACATATTATGATGTCATTCTAAAAACTGCTATTGGTTTTGCAAAGTGACATATTTATTGTAGTGACAGTAAAAAAAACTTTTTATTTACCTTAAACAGGTAGAACCCAAATTAGCGAAAATCATCTTATTTTATATTTATTAAAATTTACGAAAAATAAAAACATAAACAAAAATAGACATAACCACAAAAACAACTTTCACTGACTGGCACAGTGTTGTCAGGTAAGTAGATCAAATTTAAAATCTTCCTTCTACCTTTGAGCACGTACTTTATAGAGGCAGCCTTGCCGCTTGACCGTTCGACCTAAAGCGCCAGAGAAAAATGCCTATAGATCAAATTCCTTCCTCTCTTTCTTCGTGTACTCAAACAACTAGTTAAATCTTTTTTTTAATCCCTAATTAAACCTACAGGCTAATACACACTTTATGAATCCACTTTCTTTTATCCATTCATAAATAGAATCAGACCCTTCCGACGTTGCCAAATGCTTTCCATAAATGCTTTCCATATTTTGCATGGTAACTGACGTTTGGTAGTCGTTTTTTCCTTACTTTAAGGACTTAAGGTTATGCATTTACAATTTTCATATTTTTATATTTTTTCTTAAAAATATGAGGAAAAACTGTTATTTTTACTTAATTTTACATGTGATGCTCAGTTTCATTAACTCGTTTTACCAATTTTACCCCACCTAGCACCCCTTTTCACTCCCCGGTCCCGTAAGTTTATTTACTGATATTTTTTAAAAAACGGAATATTTTGGATATACACCACTTACGTTTTATTTAGAAGAGTGTCTAAAATATGTAAGAATCGATAATTTTTAAAAAACCTTTATAATAGCAGAAAACCGTATTAAACTATTAGGGTTATTACCTAACAAAACCATACAATTTTTATTAAGTGAGGGCCTTTTTAAATTCCAAAATGATAAAAAGTTATATAATGCTTCTAGGTAGGTGATTTTCGATGTAAAAATATTGTCAAAACAGTATAATATAGCAGTGAGGAAAAGTATATATCACACTAGTGTTGCAAAGTAAATATCACCCTAGTGTTGCAAAGTTCTCAACTGTTTTTTATTTTTTCTGAACAGACAAACTTTAATTTATTTATTTTTTGGTGAATAATTTGTGGTCGTAGGAAAAATAGTGTACAGTACTCTCGTGTGAAAATGACTTTTCCTACGACCACATGTGAAAATAGTAAATAGCACACTGTTTTCATGCATAGAAAATGCCTTATATCACACTAGTGTTGCAAAGTACTTTACAACACTAGTGTTGCAAAGTATAATATAAAGCTGTCATCGCTGTCATTGTTATTTAAAATAAATTTGGAGTTATCAGGCTGTTAATGGGATTTACATTGAAAAAGCCATGCAATATTTTTTAATGAGGACCTTTTAATTCTTAAATAATAAAAAGCGACTAGGTAGGTGATTTTTGATATAAAAATATTGTTAAACAGTATAATATATCGCAGTAAGAAGAAGTATATATCACCCTAGTGATGCAAAGTTTTCAATTGTTTTCTTATTTTTTCCGTGAAGACAAATAACTTTTATTGTTTTTTGGTGAATAACTTGTGGTCGTAGGAAAAATAGTGTACATTACTTGTGTGAAAATCACTTTCTTACACTCGTGGGTTTGGTCGCACTCGGCTGACGCCTCGTGCAACAATATTCCCACTCGTGTGAAATAAGTCATTTTCCACCCTTGTAATGTAATATACTATTCTTACACTCGTGGGTTTGTCGCACTCGGCTAACGCCTCGTGCTGCAATATTCCCACTCGTGTGAAATTAGTCATTTTCCACACTTGTAATGTAATATACTATTTCCTACGACCACTTGTGAAAATAGCAAATAGCACACTGGTTTCATGCATAGAAAATGCGTTATATCACACTAGTGTTGCAAAGTACTTTACAACACTAGTTATGTAATATACTAATTTTCCTGCAACCACAAATAAAAAGATATAAGACGCACTATTAATCCTTTTAAAAATATTACACGACTGTTGAAATCTAGTTTTTAATACTAGAGTCGAAATGTACAGGGTGTCCGGATTTTGTTGCAGGGTATCTTGGATAATATTAGAAATAGATACTTGCGGTTTTCGCACCTTTATTCAGGGCCTTTTGCTATACAAGGCAAAATATTTTATTTCCATTTTTGGACCTTCGCGGAACTTCAGTTGTCTTGTAATTTACAACAAAAGTAGAAACGAATATTAGTAGCACAGAAAAAATATCATAGTTATTTTGTATGTGTTAGTAGATATTTTTACGCAGAATCCAGTGGTGTAGTTAAACTTTTTAAAATTTAATATTTTTTGAGATATGAACCAAATATGATTTTTCTTATGGCACATCCTGTATATTTTTTATTTACTTAATTATAGAGTATAAGATCTTTTCAGAAATATACAATACCTAATAGTTATTTTATATTTTTAGACCCAAAATTATTGTTTTTATTTTTTGAATTAAATTTCACATAGTGGGTCATGATATATAATGTTCCAAAACACCTCGTATATAAAAACACGCGTCTTCGTTTTTATACCTTTATTAACAATGGAACGTAACTATGGTTACAAACAACGACAAAATCTTCACTTGTCAATGTCTCGAAGTTTACAGTACAAAAGTCGAATCTATACTAACTGATCGAAGGTTTCCCGTCGCCCTTTATAGTATGGTGGAAGAGTAAAGAATGATCTAGAATATTCGAGAAATATCGCGGAAATTCCATAATACGGGATGGCATAAAAGTTCTTAATGGATAATTCAGGCGTTTTCGGAAACCTTCGAAAGTGATGAAAGAACTTGGAAGAATTAAGGTAAATTATTTAAATAAATTAACAAACTAAATTAAATGATCCTAACTCTCTAAAATTCTCTAACCTAAACACATTTTTGAAAGTGTGTAACAATACTATTACCAAAGAATAAAGTTAAGCGTCCCACAGACAATCAAAATCTCATATTGTACAATATTATTGGCCGTTTGTGGTTTATATTAAGAGCTTGTACAATATATTGTGTCAATCAAAAACAGTTTAATTTTGTTGTTGCAATAGTGATTTATTGTGCCGTGTGTGGGTAATATTGCACAGTCATTTCACTTTTCAAATACGAAAGAGTATTTCTTTTACAAAAGCAATTAGCACAAATATGGGTTCAAAAGCAATAGAGAAAGAAATAAAGGTTTTTTTCTTATTTTTCAAAAATGTTTTAAGCAGCAACAAAACTGGTTATTGTACAATATACTAAATATAGTCATTGCGCGAATATATTGCACTATTTGGGAACGACTAGCAATATTACTGTACAATATTTTGCCCAATAATATTGATCGTCTGTGGGCACCTTTAGACCCTCAGTTTATAATTTGTTTACATTTTACAGAAAAATCTGCTTTAAAGGTTATTTTATATCAGTCAAGCGCCAGCTTTACCTTTCATAAGGTTCTTGTTTTATTTTTAAAAGATAAAAGAGGCTTGTTTGGCTACTACTTAAATACTTCTGATGTCATGTCTATAATTATGGAATAAAGAAATGAATTCGATGTAGCGATTATATAGAGGGCCCAGTGGCGCCGAGAAAAGTTAATGTATTTTGTTTCTTATAGTAGGGGAGCCCACGATGCTAAATGGGGATTTACTCGAGCGTCAAAGAGCCCTACTAGGTTGCAAGGATTAAATAATATCAAAAATCTTAGTGTTAATTAAATCGTTGATGATATCGGATTATATATTTTTCGTAGAGGCATAGAGGCAGCCTTGCCGCTTGACCGTTCGACCTAAAGCGCCAGAGAAAAAACTCCTATAGATCAAATTCCTTTCTCTCCGTCTTCGTGTACTCAAACAAGTAGTTAAATCTTTTTTTTTTAATCCCTTAATTAAACCTGAGGCTTATACACAC
Source organism: Listronotus bonariensis (assembly GCA_014170235.1). NCBI lineage: Eukaryota > Metazoa > Arthropoda > Insecta > Coleoptera > Curculionidae > Listronotus > Listronotus bonariensis. The sequence continues at coordinate 4,154 of JACEGR010010990.1, read as the reverse complement.
CTTATGAATCCACTTTCTTTTATCCATTCATAAATAGAATCAGACCCCTCCGACGTTGCCAAATGCTTTCCATATTTTGTATGGTATAACTATGACGTTTAGTAGTCGTTTTTTTCTTACTTTTAGAACTTTACAATTTTCATATTTTTTATATTTTTCTCAAAAATATGAGGAAAAATATTTTACTTAATTTTACATGTGATGTTCAGTTTCATTAACTCGTTTTACCAATTTTACCCCACTCAGCACCCCTTTTCACTCCCCGGTCCCGTAAGTTTGTTTACTGATATTTTTAAAAAACGAAATATTTTGGATATGCGCCACTTACGTTTTATTTAGAAGAGTGTCTAAAATATGTAAGTATCAATAATTAAAAAAATCCTTAAAATAGCAGAAAACCGTATTAAACTATTACCGTTATTATCTAACCAAACCATACAATTTTTATTAAGTGAGCGCCTTTTTAAATTCCAATATGATAAAAGTTATATAATGCTTCTAGGTAGGTGATTTTCGATGTAAAAATATTGTCAAAACAGTATAATATAGCAGAGAGGAAAAGTACATATCACACTAGTGTTACAAAGTAAAAATCACCCTAGTGTTGCAAAATTCTCTATTGTTTTTTATTTTTCTGTAAAGACAAACTTTAATTTTTTTTGGTGAATAATTTGTGGTCGTAGGAAAAATAGTGTACAGTACTCGTGAGATTTTCTTACACTCGTGGTTTTGTCGCACTCGGCTAACGCCTCGTGCTACAATATTCCCACTCGTGTGAAATTAGTCAGTTTCCACACTTGTAATGTAATATACTATTGTAGCCGCCCGCTTTCTTTACGTCACTCTCAAATTGTCAGTTTAGTAAAATATACACTGGTTAGCGTTTAATTAACTCACCCTATCTTAATCTCACTCGTTCGAAAATTTCTGATGGATATATTTTTGTTTTTACGATCAGCCCTGTATATGGGGCTCATATTTGGTAAAGGTACTTAACCAGGTACAAGGTAACCTCTGGTATATTAATGAAAATCCCGAAATCCCCCTCTTGGGCACTCCTACCATATCATACCTAGGGCATGTTCTTAGAGGAGACCGATACAAGAGCCTTCAGCTCATAATGAAGGGTAAAATTGAGGGTCTTAGAGGAATTGGCAGAAAACAAATGTCATGGCTAAAGAACTTACTTTAACTTTAGTTGAGGATCGTGAGCAGCTCGCCATTGTAATTGCCAGTGTCAGTGGGACCTGATATAGCACCGAAAGAAGAAGATGTACCAAACAAAACGGATCTTTACTTTGTGGGCCGCTGCATTAAAATATTAATTAATTATATTAAGCTGCAAACTTACTATCAGAAATAAGTATATGTTCGCAAAACGATTATCCATAATTAATTTCCATAACTCAACCTAATAACAAACAAAAACCAAATGCATTGTCTTTAAATCCACACGAACACAACTGAAAAACAATATTAATTTATTTAATTGGTATCAAAATAAATTAAGCAACAATAAGGCTAGCCGCGCACTAACATTTTTTATTGACCAACCTAAAAGTTGCTTAACCAAAATGTGGCTAATAAATCCGTGTTTCGTCTACTAGAGGTGTTGCTTTGTTAAAATGAATTTCACTGAGACAACAGTTATAATTGCTTTCATTTTGAAAAACCAGCGGCGGTTTTGCTCAATTTTAAGAAGAAACCCGCCTATATATACCTACAGAGTGATCATTTTTAGGTCGGCACTATTGCTAACTTCCTCATTCTTGGAGATACGAAGTCGGTTAAATTAGCAAAGTAGTAGCATTTTTTCCGCTGATTAACGTGCTGCCAACAGAAAAAACAATTGAACATCCAGTTTTTGACTTTTACTTAAAAAAATGTACATTTTTAAATGGAACACGCTGTATGTCAGTATCCGAAAGATCTAACAAAGAGCATTAAAAAAGTCCCTTTGTATTATATCCAATTTTTAATAGTTTCGGAAATATGGCCATCCTCAGGAGTTTGATAGTAAACTGGCATTTTTAAAATAGAACACCCTGTATACTGTATCACCATTAAATAAATATTTTAAAGAGCTTTAAAAAATACTACATTTGATAAGTCTATCTTTTATAATTTTGGAAGTATGACCTTTCAAAGCTAAAAAAATAGTAGATATATAATGTAGGTATATTTTATCTCCGACACTAAACTCAGTGCTTATAGCTTGAAGTTGTAGAGATAATAGAGAATTATTGTAAGTTGCCTTATTAAGCTCGGGAATTATTAATACCGGCCTTATTTAAATAGTGCTTGTACCCATTATTTAGAGTTATTGCAAATCATGTTGACAGTACCATTAACCTTAAAAAAGGGGAAGAAATTTTAGTAGTTTTTCTTTATTGTTTTGTGTTGTAGGGTTTTTTAATAACACAATTATAGAAATACATTTGAAAAGCAAGGTTTTAAGTATTTTTACTTCTAAAAACTTATCGATTTTGTGATCGGCAGCCGTTCGGTTCGACGAACAGTTCCGAAGTTAAAATAAGGCCAAAATAAGGCACGACCTAAAACCGAGATAAATAAAGCTGGGCACTATACTTATTAGGGGAGTCCTTATCCTACCATGCATCTGCGCAAGCTCAGATGTCAAAATAAGGCCGGTATTATTAATGCCTGGCCTTATTTAACTGTGCAATAATTCTCTAATGAATATTTAACCTAATTTTCGGTTTGAATGGCCATATCTTTAAAACAATAAGAGATATACATATCAAATATGTGGTAGTTTCTTAAAGCTTTTTAAATATGGTGATGCAATATACGGGGTGTTTATTTAAAAAATGCCAGTTTACTAATAAATTACTAAGATAGCCATATTTCCGAAATTATTAAAAATTGGATATAACAGATTGAGAACTCCTCTTAAAGCTTTGATATACTTTGGAATGGTAATATATTATACAGGGTGTTCCATTTAAAAACAAGTATAATTTTTGAAATTACTTGAAAACGCAATGTTCAATTGTTTTCTGTTAGCAGAAAAGAATCTTAAATGATGTGTGTATTCCGTAAAACCGGCTTGCAAAAAATTAAAACACAATATATAATTTTACAATTGATTAATTGTTTATCTTTAATATTGAACGATGACGATTTAAATTTTAATCTATTGTTAAAATATATTTTTTTTAAATAGGAACCGTGTTGAAATAGGTCACGATAGATATTTTATCTTTAAAACGGATGATTTTGTGGATAAAATCCTATTTTTTTAAATAATTTTTGTATAACAATAAATTTAAAATGAGTTGTTATTTTCATTCAAACAAAAACTTCTTAGTCAATTCTAGAAAGGGTGACAGCTATAAAGTGTGCCCAATAATATGTGGGCAACCTCTCGAGTTCATATAGAACACTTAAAAAAATGTGACAAGTTTCTATTTTTTCCAAAGCCCCTTTTAGAGAGTGCTCTTAAAGGAGAAGGAGAAGATTAGATTAGATTAGGAGGTGGATTGCATATCCTCTAACACTGCAACCTGCTCAGGTTTATTGTGTGTCCTCCGTCCATAGGTTAGAGCACGCTATCCAAGCCGGTCTGTTTAATCAGACTCCACAAGCTTGAAACTGGCCCCTTGGTATATCTTGCCGCTTTAGGTTTTTCTTCACCCAGCCTTGCAAACCGCAGACGACAAAGGGCTTCGCAGTAGCACCATACGTGTTCTGCGGTTTCTTCCTCCTCCTGGCAGAACCTACATAGGTTTTCTTCTGCCAGGCCCATAGTTTCCAGGTGTTTATTCAGTCTGCAATGACCTGTCAGTTGACCCACTATTATTCTTACTGCCTTCCGGTTATAATTCAGAAGGTCTTTTGTAAATTCTGGCGAGTAAGCCTTGATGAACACTTTCGCCTGACGCTGTCCTGGTGTTCTCCTCCACCAGTCTTGTGATTCCCTCATAATCCATGATCTAATGGATGACCTTACCTGGCATGATGGAATACCACAGTAGGGCTCAGGACCTACCATTTTCCTACCAGCCCCTCCTTTGCCAATTTATCAGCTTCTTCATTGCCTTCTGTGGCTTTCGTGTCCTGGTACCCAGGCAATGGTTAAGCTTGTTGGACGCACCCACCTCTTCCAGGGCAAGGAGAAGATAGTTTAACAG
>JACEGR010010989.1:0-16681 GCA_014170235.1 Listronotus bonariensis | reverse complement strand
AATAAGGAGCGCTCGATTTTTAATATTTGTCCGAAAATATAGGTTATGTTTGTGACGTCACCTTTTTGCCATATTTATACATATATAAAAGACCAATGACTAAAAAGCAAAAAAACACCAAAACCGAGAAAAAAGCTTCCAGTAAGATAGATTGTAAACAAAGAATTACGGGAAAACATTACGTCACAAAATTTAGTGAACATAGGCTTAAATGGGATCGAGCGCTCCTTATTAAAAAGTTTATTTCCTTGGGGTGTTCTAAATTAAATAAATTCATGCAGATTCTACATCCATTTTTATAATACAGGGTGTTTAAACTAAGACACTCAACTTGGTGTTGTTGAATATCAAAAGAACCATGTTGAATGTTGAATATCAGAAAACATGTATAGAGGAGAAAAAATAGTAGAAATTTTAGCTTATAATGCGTTTGGAAAAGTCGCTAACAGATTGAGATTTTTTGCATTTTTGCTTCCAGGTGAGCGATGATTTTTCGTGTAGCAATGAACTTGATGTCGAATATCAAGAGAACCGGACATTCTACGAAAATTTTCTATATGGCATTGTATAAAAAAGAAAAAATACTGTAGAATGTACCCTATTTTGCATTCAGAAAAGTAGTTAGCTAAAAGTTTAGATTTTTTGCTTTTTTTACCAAGTATGTTTAGCCATGTAATTTATCGTGCAGTAGTGAAATTGATGTCGAATGTCCAAGACAACCGGACTTTCAACGAAATTTTTCTACATAGTATTGCATAGGGATTCGCAACTTTCATGGGACTTTGCATTTTTAATTTAAAAGGACCCTTTTTGATTTGCATAATGGCTTTTGTCCACCGAGACCATATACATGTCTCACAAGAGCCGCAAGGCTTTATTTTTCTTCACGGGCGTTGCCAAATTGTCACCGACAAAGAGACCGCCATTTTAAGCGGCTACCGCTTCCGGTGTTTCTGGTGTTCCATGGGATTTCTAACTGTGATGATTTTCTGATTTTTTTAAAATACATATTGATGCAAAAATACAGGATACTTGCTTGGATTTTTCTCATCTCATAAAAACTTCACAAATTTCAGGTATATTTAAATTTAACACTTAAAAAAACATGATATATAGGGTATTCCCAAGGAATGTAAACTTTTTAATAAGGAGCGCTCGATTTTTGTATTTGTTCGAAAATATAGGTTATGTTTGTGACGTCACCTTTTTGCCATAATATTTTTTATGTGATAAAATAAACCAATACTTGCATAAAATAAAATAAAACCACTTAAAAACATTAAAAAAATGGTACCTTACCCTTAATAACGATTTAAACGTAAATTTCCTTTAAAAAATATCCAAACGTCAGTGACCCCTGTTTACATATTTTAAAATTCTCTGTAACTGCAGTACTAATAACTACTTAATTTAACTATAAACAGTCAAAACTAAACATATATAAAAGACCAATGACTAAAAAGCAAAAAAAAAACACCAAAACCGAGAAAAAAGCTTCCAGTAAGATTGATTGTTAACAAAGAATTACGGGAAAACATTACGTCACAAAATTTAGTGAACATAGGCTTAAATGGGATCGAGCGCTCCTTATTAAAAAGTTTATTTCCTTGGGTGTTCTAAGTTAAATAAATTCATGCAGATTCTACATCCATTTTTATAATACAGGGTGTTTAAACTAAGACACTCAACTTGGTGTTGTTGAATATCAAAAGAACCATGTTGAATGTTGAATATCAGAAAACATGTATAGAGGAGAAAAAATAGTAGAAATTTTAGCTTATAATGCGTTTGGAAAAGTCGCTAACAGATTGAGATTTTTGCATTTTTGCTTCCAGGTTAGCGATGATTTTTCGTGTAGCAATGAACTTGATGTCGAATATCAAGAGAACCGGACATTCTACGAAAATTTTCTATATGGCATTGTATAAAAAGAAAAAATACTGTAGAATGTACCCTATTTTGCATTCAGAAAAGTAGTTAGCTAAAAGTTTAGATTTTTTGCTTTTTTTTACCAAGTATTTTTAGCCATGTAATTTATCGTGCAGTAGTGAAATTGATGTCGAATGTCCAAGACAACCGGACTTTCTACGAAATTTTTCTACATAGCATTGCATAGGGATTCGCAACTTTCATGGGACTATGCATTTTTAATTTAAAAGGACCCTTTTTATTTGCATAATGGCTTTTGTCCACCGAGACTATATACATGTCTCACAAGAGCCGCAGGACTTTGTTTTTCTGCACGGGAGTTGCCAAATTGTCACCGACAAAGAGACCGCCATTTTAAGCGGTTACCGCTTCCGGTGTTTTCGGTGTTTCATGGGATTTCTAACTGTGATGATTTTCTGCAATTTTTAAAACACATATTGATGCAAAAATACAGGATACTTGCTTGGATTTTTCTCATCTCATAAAAACTTTACAAATTTCAGGTATATTCAAATATAACACTTAAAAAAAACATGATATATAGGGTGTTCCAAAGGAATGTAAACTTTTTAATAAGGAGCGCTCGATTTTTATATTTGTCCGAAAATATAGGTTATGTTTGTGACGTCACCTTTTTGCCATATTATTTTTTTATGTGATAAAATAAACCAATGCTTGCATAAAATAAAATAAAACCACTTAAAAAACATTAAAAAAATGGTACCTTACCCTTAATAACGATTTAAACGTAAATTTCCTTTAAAAAATATCCAAAGGTCAGTGACCCCTGTTTACATATTTTAAAATTCTCTGTAACTGCAGTACTAATAACTACTTAATTTAACTATAAACAGTCAAAACTAAACATATATAAAAGACCAATGACTAAAAAGCAAAAAAAACACCAAAACCTCGAAAAAAACCTTCCAGTACGATTGTAAACAAAGAATTACGGGAAAAGATTACGTCACAAAATTTAGTGAACATAGGCTTAAATGGGATCGAGCGCTCCTTATTAAATAGTTTATTTCCTTGGGGTGTTCTAAGTTAAATAAATTCATGCAGATTCTACATCCATTTTTATAATACAGGGTGTTTAAACTAAGACACTCAACTTAGTGTTGTTGAATATCAAAAGAACCATGTTAAATGTTGAATATCAGAATAAATGTATAGAGGAGAAAAAAGACTCGAAATTTTACCATATAATGTGTTTGGAAAAGATGCTAAAAGATTGGGATTTCTTGCATTTTTGCTTTTAGGTTAATTTAGCGATGATTTTTCGTTCGTCGTTATCTTATATATAAAATTCTCGTGTCACAATGTTCGTTCCCGTACTCCTTCGAAACGGCTTGACCGATTCTCATGAAATTTTGTGAGCATATTGAGTAGGTCTGAGAATCGGCCAACATCTATTTTACATACCCCTTAGTGATAAGGGTTGTCCACCCTTAACATCTTAAAAATTATTTATATGGCAACAACGTTTGAGGGGTCAGCTAGTTTAGTTATAAATAAATACATTTTTAAAAATAAAAGAATATTTTTGTCCAATATTATTAAATTAAACATTAACTTAAAAGGCGCTAGCTAAACAACAGCCGTCGGTTTTGCTCAATTATAAGAAGAAAACCGCTGTCCGGCGGTTTTTATATTGACATAGATGAAAACCGCCCAAAATGTTAATTAATTTATTATTACCGGCGGTTTTTACTTATTTTATCGGTAGATGCCGACGTCCGGCGGCTTTGCTTATAAAAACGAATTAAAAACGCCGAAAAATAGTTAAAGTTAGCCTAACTTTATCTAATATTTACTTATTTTGCTGTGCTGTAAGCGCTCAGTTTTTTGGGGTTCTATTGTATAATATTGTAGTTTAGTTTATAGCATGCTTTGGAAAAACAAATTGGAGTAGGATCGCGGGATGGGGACAGGAAAATAAAACCACTATTGTATTTATCCCCAAAGTCGGTCTATATAAGGTCACGACATTCGGCCATATTGCTTTGACCTGTTATGACGTCATATCTCCCATTTTTCGGCCATGTTGTTCAGAGCCGGAGATATACAGTTTATCGTATTAGTAGAACAACCGTTTACACAACAGTTTTTAATAATTACTAAGTTGTAAATTCTTTTACTTTAAATAAAAAACATTTGGAATTTCATCTTTCAACAAATATCACTACCAAAACAATGCAAAATGAAATGCGCAAATTCCAGACGCCACTGGATTGATCATCAACTTTGATTTTACCCAGTCTTGCCAACTTTTCTCCGTGAAGTGCCCTTCCTTGCGTCCCCGACCTCGAACCGCCTAAAAGTTGAGGATATGTCGCAACCTTATAAATATAAACTAACCTTGATTTATCTCAACGTTTTGTTGCTGGATTGCCACCACACCCCTCAAAAAGAACTAGATAAATTACCCGTATTTAAAGCCTGTAAAATAAAACGGCGGATCGTGCAGATACCAGCTTCTAGTAATTTTATTTTTTAATCTAGCTTTTACTACTATTGGCAACATTGTCACTTGTCACTCGTTATTCTCAATTCTGTCATTCAGATTGTGGCATATTTTGTGTTTTTGGAATTTTAATTCCATTTTTGCCGATTTTGTGATTTATTAAAAGTGATTTACAGAAAAACATTTAATTATTGAACAATGCCGACGCGCTGTTTAGTGCAAAGTTGTTTTAATACTTCTAACAACAAAGGATGCGATGTTACGTTTCACCAGTAAGTAAAAAAATATGGTATTATTAGATTTGGTAATTATTTACAAACCGGACGCATCGCCGATTTTATTAAGATTTGGTGTACGCTGCTCACGAATTAAAAAGAATTTTTTGTCCAATTTATTTTCGAGATATCAATTATCACACTTGAATTGAAAACTCACCTAAATTTGGCATATTCCCACTTTTTTGCAGACAATTCTTGAGTTTTTCTCTAGATTGACAATTAATATTTGATTTCCACCTCTTAAAAATCAATTTTTTTATTTATTTTAACCATTTTTGCAAAGCCTTTCAGTAAAACTTAACATTTTTATGGAAAAAAAGGAAAAAAAAAGAATAATGGGACTCTAAGAGGTGGAAATTAAATATTTAGTGCCAAATTAGCTTTATGTCAAAAATTGCTTGCAAAAAGAAGGAGAAATATAGTGAAAATAGGGTAAATTTGGTTTTTAAGTTTAAAGATGTATGTATATCTCGAAGACAAAACGTGTACAACAAAAAATCCTTCAGAATCGTAATCAGCGCCCCAAACTTCAACAAATGAAAATTATTAATACCTAGAAATTATCTTTTTTTAAAGACTACCAACAAGTCCTCATAGAAGGAGGAAATGGCTTATAGCGGTTAAAAGAAATCCCGATCAGGTATATGGTAGAAATGTAGTATGTTCTGCACATTTCTTGCCTCAAGATTTTGTGCAGTGTGGACGCCGTAAAAGGCTAAAATTCACAGCATTGCCCTCCCAAAATCTACCTACTGTTATATCTGACAAAAGAAAATATCATTTTGAACAACCTTTGACAACTTTAGGTAAGTAAAAATAATTACTCTTCTTTTCATTTTGTAAATTAGTAATCTTTGATTTTAATTAAAAAAATGGTATATTGTTGTATGTAAGTCTGTAGGTACCTACAGTTTTTTAAAATTTACAAAAATAATGACTAAAATAGTCTCTATTTAAGTTGCCAGTTTTATACAGTATGTCCATGGATGGACTTTACAATAGGACAAATGGACCAAAAATTTAAATTTTACAGAAAGTCGTGTAAGTATGGCAACTGCTTTTTCTTTTAAAAAACAAAATTCACTTTGGAAAAATTTGTTATATTTTGTACAGAGGCTCCAAAATTATAAAAATGTGATGTACCAAGACAAAACTGCTTTTATTTTTAATAATTCGGCAAAATGTCAAATAAAAAAGGTTTTTAGAATTGAAAGAGGACCCTAAATCTAGAATTTCTAAGCAAATAAACAATTTTTTTAGTATCATTTATTTTATTTATGTTTTACAACAATTTTACATAATTTACCTGATTTTACATTTTTTTATTTAAATATATTGACAAAGTTCGACATTAATTATATCGATTATTAGAACTAGGTAAATGATACAAAAAAATAACATTATTTATTTTATGTAAAATTTTAGATATTGGATTCTTATTCAATTCTCTTTTTATTTGACATTTTGCTGAATAATTAAAAATGAAGCCAGTTTTGTCTTGGTCCATTTTCACATTTTTGTAGGTTTTGGAGCCCCTGTACAAAACAAAACAACTATTTTAACGTAAAGTTTGTTTCTTTAAAAGGCAAAAGCTGTTGGCATACACAAACATTTACGTTTTTTGGTCCATTTTTCCTATTGTAAAGTCCATATCGTCAGTGCGATTGCTATACCTAATATGTGTCACAGGATAAGCATGTCACATATCAGATTTAAGGCACGCACCGACGATATGTGGACATATCTAAGCACTTTTTCTTTTTTGATATTTCAGCTTCCTCAACAAGTAGATACTGGGATAAGAAGTCACCTAAGTGAAGAATTCAGACAATAGAAAAATAGGCAAAAAGATATTTAGTGAAAAGACGCTCCAGGTCAAAGACAGGCGAAACAGGCACAAACAAAAGACAATAAATAATCCCACTGATTTCAAGACTTAATATTATTTGTAAAATTCCCTTTAGCAAATGTAATACAAAAGTGGTTATTAAAAATTCCTCACTAGTTGATTATTTTTAATGCCTGATTAACATACACACACAGGCACACGTACCAAAATATTCTAATTTATTGTGTAAATAAATATTAGTAGTGGAACTGTGTCTATGTAAGTTGGCGTCATATGGAAAACTTTTTATTATTAATTTTACAAAGAAAAGTTATTCTTTATAAAAGTTCTGCATCGTCAAAAACCTAATATGAAATCATCAGATTTTAAACTATGTCAGTCATCTACGAGGTGTGGCCAAAAATTTAATTTTTGCTTAAGATTAAAGTACCTGTATTTTTGCTAATATCGAAAATTATTCTAAAGAAAAGATGTTAAGAATTAAAAATTACTTCTAAATTTATGCAACTTTGCTTATTTCCAAAAAAACTTTTTTATTTTTTTCCGCGATAATATTAAATTTGGGCTCTTACATTAGTGCACAACATTTCATAATTGAAAATATTATGGGACACTTTTAACTTAACTTTTTAAATTTACTGTTTAAAAAATGTATAATGCACTAATGTACAAAATTATTTTTTTTGATTATTGCCGAAAAAATATTAAAAGATATTTTTCTTTTTTAATTGAACAATATTGCATATTTAGAATTAATTTTTAATTTTAAACATTTTTTCTTTATAAGAGTTTTCGATATTAGCAATAATACAGGTACTTTACTCTTGATCAAAAATTATATTTTTGGCTAACCTCATTGATGAATGATACAATTTGATATCTGATAATTTGATTTCAGGTTTTAGACTTGCAGAACTTTTATAATTAGTAACTTTATTTCATAAAATTAAAAATAAAACAGTTTCCCATATCACTCCAACTTACGTAGACACACCGTATACCACAATTTAGATAAGCACTAAAGCTGCTTAACCACATATCTTACTGCATAACAGAATATATAAATAGTGTTGTAAGTGAAGAATGGATGCTGTATAAAGAGGAGATTTTATTGGTGTTTTTATTTTGATTGTGTTTCTAAACATGTTTAGAATGTAGTTTTTAATTATTTTGCTATATGAATATTAAAAATGTTTATACACGTTAAGCCAATTCAAAAGGTTCATAGGCAATATGTGGAAAGAGGATAGTCTAACGCGTATAAAACACTAACAGGAAGAGATTAGACAAAAAATGCCGGCATGTAAAGAAGATACCACCTTTTTCCGGCTTTGTTATTGCTTTAGTTTTCTATAAACGTTTTAAAGTGGCTGAATATGTGTATTTGTATATTTCTTATGTATACTTTACTTTAAAGCAAATAAAAGTAATTTATATTTGTTTGTTTTTTGTTACTAACAACCTCTTTATGGAATAATTACCGAATAAGTCACAATTATCCTTAATATAATCTTAATATAATTTTTTCCATACTAAATTAAAAAAAAAAGATTTAGTTTGACAAAAGTATAATTTATTTATCCTTCATGGCCTTTTTACTACCTTTTCTTAACCATAATATTATCTAAATGACAATAAACTATTATTTAAAATTTTAAATTATTTATTATTAAAATATTATTTTTAAAAATAATATCGGACCTATTATAAAAAATAGGTTTTTAAAATAATATTATGGTTGATATAAGAATTTAGCGTTTGACGTTAGCCAGTTTAAATGTTATGATTAGCTTAAAAAGAACTTATATACTTCTGTTTTTTACAACATTATTATACAGCGTGTCTACTTAAGTTCGCACCATTTGGAAAAAATTTTATAATTAATTTTACGGAAAAAAGTTATTCTTTGTAAAAGTTTTGCATGGTCTAAAAGCTAATATGCAATTATTCAGTTTCAATTTTTACAGTGGTATACGAGGTGTGTTAAAAAATATGAATTTTTGTCAAGAGGAAAGTATCCTTATTTTTCATAATATCAAAAATTTTTATAAGGAAAAAATGTTCAGGATTAAAACAGCCTTTCAAACAATATGCAAATGAGTTTTGAGTAAAGTGCAAAAACTTTTTTAACATTTTTTCTGCGATAATAAGCATTTCTGTGAATTTTTGGCGGTTTTGACAGCTTTTTTAAAAATTAGATTTCAAAATAAGAATGCATGTCACCATAGTATGCACTAATAAAAAAAAATTAAATGCAATGAATGAATTCTTTTTTTCCTGAAATGAACAAGTTTGCATATTTAAATGGTTTTTTTAAATCTAAATATCTTTTCTTTATAAAAATTTTCGTAATTATGAAAAATAAGGGTACTTTTCCCTTAAACAAAATTTATATTTTTTGACGTATCTCGTATACCACTTTAAAAAATTATTATCTGATGATTGCATTTAAGGTTTTACATCATGCGGAACTTTTTATAAAGAATTACTTTTTTGGTAAAATTGATAATGAAAAAGTTTTTTATATAGTGCGAACTTAAGTAGACACGCTAAGTATATATTTTTAAGTTATTTTTTAAGGTTAATATTTTCTTCCCATAGGAAGTGTAGACTGCACATAATTTACATTGGGTATTTTTTCTATCTTTTAACTTGAAAATGAAATGGAATAAGTTTTAAATATCAATTTAAACTAAAAAAATATGGAAAGGTAAAAGGGAAAAACACAATGATTTAATATGGTTTTATTTAAGGACATATGACATGTTTCTGTTTTAATGTTGAATTATCTGGTAAAGGTATCCTTTTTTAAAAGTAAGCATAATGCTTTATAACCTGCTGCATACATGGTATACTCTGAGATACTATTTCCACAGACCATACGGTACGAATATTTCAATTTTGTAATTTTTAACCTGTCTTTTTTTATTTCTTTTTAACAGCTGTTTTTTACTTGCAGTAGATAGCTACTTCAGTACTTAATTATAAATTTTGTTCTTTTATTTGTGAAATTTCCAAAGCCTTTTCACTTGGATCCATATTTAATCTAAAATATTAAGTAAATTAGTATACTCAATATTTAATATAATTTTTAAAAATTAAAAATTTGCTGTAAATAAAGCTTACCCAATTTACTTTGATGTGCACTATTAAAAGTTCAGATATTTGATTCATCTTGATGCTCAAGAGTAATAGCCTAATGCCGGAGGTACTAAAAAGAGCCATAAAGTGTTACTCAATTTTATGTGTATATCTCAAAAATAAATCTTTTCTTTGAATGGCTATATTCAAGCCAGCCTTTTCCTTAATTGATGGTTCTAATTTATTTTCAGTTTTGGACCCTTTTTTGACTGATAAGCTAAGTTTTTGCTGCAAATTTCTTTCAAAATATCTGAAACAAACTCTTCTAGTAGCACAGCTTAAACAATCTTTCCTGCAGGAAGCTGCAAACCATACTTTTTGTGTCAAACTAGTTTTACGGAAACCATAAAATCTTATATTATGGATATGGATTTATCAAAGTTTTCACTTAGATTGTTACTTTTTCATTTTAAGAAATGGGCGTATATATACAAAATGTATAATAATTGTTTACAAATCAGTCGCTTGTAGCATTAAAGCAAATAAAAATATCAAATGAATGATGTCTGGTCTCATACACATAAAGGTAAACTTTGAAAGTTTTACTAATAAACCATTGTTTAAAGCACTTAAAAACAATTTATCTTATAATTTAACTAGTTTAAAGTCAGAACACTGCCGAAAAGCAAAGTAAAACCATAAAATAATAAAAACCACATAAGAACTTGTTTGTTTATGTTTGGTGATCATCTGTTAAATGACATTGCGGATGCAGACCTCGAACGATGTTGCCAACAGAAGTAAGTGACTGTTCCCAATATCGCGATATAAAAGTCACTAGAAGCTGGTGTTCGCATAAACTGCCATTTTTAGAAACTAGTAAGTATTATAGTTCTTTTTAGAGGTATGTGATTGCCACTCCTTTATCAAAGGCTTATAATTAAAAAGACACATTACAAAACTAAGTATTTTATTACATGGACCCATTATTTGAAAACACCAAAAACACTTAAAAAATATTTTCTGCTAGAAAGGCGAAGAAATAACTTATCAGGACGTCATCGTCAGCAAAAAAGTCAGTAATTAGATATCTATACCTAACTTAAAATTTTTTAAAAGTGGAAAATTATTAGTCTGAAAATTTAATTATGACAAAAAAATAAGAAACAATGTATAAAAATTTTTTAAGAAAAAAAATAAAAAGAAAAATGGTAAGTTACGTATCCGCACTTCGAACTCGGAACCTGTGGCCCACGGCGGTGGTAAACGGGGCGCAAGGCCTTCACAAAAGTTTTATTGAAGAGGTAAATGGGGCACAGGGATCTTGGGGTCAATAAAATCGTAAAGGTAAACGGGGCGCAAATGTTTTCTTTAAAGTAAAGGTATCGAAATAAAATGTTGGTCTATTTTTAAAAATTTTATTAATTACGAAACATTTATTGCATCAAAAAATATTTGCATATTATACACTTGACAAATACGAAGTACATTTTACAAAATGTAGTCTACTTATTTCTTTTAACCTATATTTATTCACAAGTTTTTCCAGTGATTCTAGTTTAGCTCTAACATTTTTATCTTTAAGTTTCTTAGTCAAATGTAAACTTTGTATTTTGATGTATGTATCAATCTGACATTCCTTAAGCTTTTCAAGAAAGACATATATAGACGGATGCTGGCGCCCCATTTGCCTATGATATAAACGTAACCTTACAGGCGTGCAGGTAAAAGAGATATTTTCGCGCCCCGTTTACCTCCGTTCGTGGCCCACGTGTTAACACTCGTAACCCTGTAGTTATGGGACAACTTGAATCATTTTTTAAATATTGGTAATATGATTAAAAAATAAGTTGCGTTTATAAATTTTTTATCTTGTAGGGTAGGCCGGGGCTAGTTGAGCATAGAGGTAAGTTGGGCAATCAAAATATCTCAACAACTACCGACCGTACGCGAAAGCATCAAATAGCATAAAGAAGGGGTTGCGCGAGGGGAACTCATTGTGCGACCACTAGTGGTGACGCGGCAGTCGAGAAAAGTATCCGTGCGCATTGTTTATTTTGTGATTAAAAAGTAAAATAATTGCAAGCCGGAAAATTTTATCTGTGATAGTTAAATGTATTCCGTTCTCAATCAGGTAAGTGTTAATCTTAAGTAAATTTATTGCAGTTTAATTATGTATAAAGATTTTGGATATAATTCTAACCGGTGTTCTAATAAATTTACTTTTCCTTTGAAATTTCAGGTTGGGGTAAGTTGAGCTACAGTTGCCCAACTAACCCCACGGTTTTAAGTATGAAATGTTTTTTATTTTATTTTTTGGGATACGGCCTTATAACAGTAAAACTACTAGAGTCTCCTCGGGATTTAAAAGAGGCTGCAACCCGAACTTTGTACAAGCAACAAAGAAAACGACCTGACCTATCTAACTTATAAATTTTGTCTGGAAATAGTTTGACCATTCCCAAGAGAAAAGCTGCAATTTTAACAGATACAGAAGGCATTACAAGAGAAGCAAAATAAAACTGCTTTAAAAGTTTAAAAACGAAGATGAATTGATAGGTATTAAATTCAATAGTTCAAGCTAGGCAAGTTGCTGTTTTATTAATGAGATTTGTTGTTTTGTCACTATAAGATTATAAATATAAAAAGCAAATTGTCAAAATGTATTGTTATTGTTAACTTATCTAACATTCAAGCCATGATTTGACTATACTTTCTAAGTGCTCCACTAGCCCCATACCCTTGCTCAATTTACCTCACCTATGGGGTACGTTGGGCATACTTGACTGTCTACATTAAAATAAATGTAGCTCCTAAATATGACTCATTAGAAAGAAATTACTATGGACACTATTAATAAGGGATAAATTGCTAATCCATCAGTATGCATTATAAGCCATTAAGACTTATTTTTGAGGAGCTATAACCGATCAAGTAAAAAATTGCTCAACTAGCCCCGCCCTACCCTAACTTTTTTTTCCTTTTCCTAAAAATTTTAAAAATTTGTTCCACCCTCAATACATGTATACTTTAATTGGAAATACGTAAGATGTATTTTTTTATGTTATGAAGAGCTTTGACAAAATCTATGTAGGTGTCAAACGTGTCTTTTATCTACCGATAAAATAAGTAAAAACCGCCTAAAATACTAAATTAATTAACCTTTTTGACGGTTTTCATATACGTAAATAGATGAGACCGCCGGACGCCGGTTTTCTTCTTATAATTGAGCAAAACCGCCAGTACCTTAACGTAAACTTAAACTTTAAATTAATAATTTTAAATTGTAAACCCCCTAAAGTTGTCCCCACAAGCCCCTGGTGATTAATACTGGATATAATCCTTCAACCCCGCACGTCGCTGTCCACCACTGTCGTTTGCTTTCCTCTTGCATTATGTCGCCCCGTTTGTCCCCTTCTGTCGCCCGAGCTGTCCGGCTCAGCCGCCATATTGGGCGCCATGGAGAGCGTCCTTTGTGAGGGGACGCCTTTGTGTTGCAGCGTTTGCCGACGCGACGTTCCACAGATGCTGATAATACGTCAGTGGTGGGATACAAGAAAATAGGAAAAGGATAATAATGAACATTAATGGAAAATATCAGTGCATAATTACCTGCGATTGGAAATGTGTGAACGTCTTTAAATAGTCCTGTTTACTTTGTTTGAAAATTAAAAAGTTAAAAACAACCGGATTATAGTTATTTATTAGATAAGTGAGTTATATTACATATAAGTCACGCAAGAAAAGTAATTTTCTTAAGTGACTTATATGTAATAACTCACGTGTCTAATACAAAATTTTATCCAACACTTTCGTATAAATCGTTTTTAATATCGAAAATAATTTGAAAACGTCATCCATTATTTGTTACTTGTCATTGTCAACACCAGCAACAAAATTTTGTATTTTTGGAAAGCAAGCTTGTTTGGTTGTAATGCATTTTGTTGGTAACTACGGGTTTGTTTAGTAAACAACTTTGTAGACAAACATAAAAATGCTTTGCGAAATGGAAAATTGTGAAGTTCCTGCGGAAATTTTGGAAGAAGCTGCGGTAGCGACATGCAGTTTAATTCCAGAGAAGTCAAAACTAACGTACAATAAAGAATTTGAAGATTTTGAAGCATGGAGGAAAATGCGAGGAGTTGGTACTATAAATGAAGATGTTATTATGGCTTACTTTCTGTTTTTATAGAAAAAGTTGCTCCCTCATCAATGTGGACCAAGTATTCAATGATAAAAACGACCTTAAAAGTATATAAGAACGTGGATATAGGGAGGTATGGAAAAGTTTATTCTTTTTTGTGCATTTAAATAAAAGATTGTTATAAACAGGGTTTGTTACTTTTAATTGTTTTTTACTTGTTAATTGTCGCTTGTCGCGAAACAGGTTTCTTGGACTGTTTATCTTAAGCATCATTGTTGCAAGGTACCATTTTGCCGGTTAATATTAAATACTCTAGCTACCATAAAATTAGGCATTTACATTGAGGACTCCTTTTACTTGATACTTATATTGTAGAAAACCATAAAAAGTTGGTGATATTAAATTGATGTCACCTTATAGCTTTTAGGTTTTTTTTAACCAGCCTTGCAAACCGCAGACGACAAAGGGCTTCACAGTAGCACCATACGTGTTCTGTGGTTTCTTTCTCCTCCTGGTAGAACCTACATAGGTTTTCTTCTGCCAGGCCCATGGCTTCCAGATGTTTATTATTTAGTCTGCAATGACCTGCTGGTTGACCCACTATTATTCTTACTGCCTTCCGGTTGTTATTCAGAAGGTCTTTCGTAAATTCTGGCGAGTAAGCCTTAATGAATATTTTCGCTTGACACTGTCCTGGATTTCTTATCCACCAGTCTTGTGATTCCCTCATAATTCAATATCTAATAATACTTAGATGACCTTACTTGACATGATAGAATACCACAGTAGGGCTCGGGACTTACCATTGTCCTGCCAGCTCCCTCCTTTGCCAATTTATCGGCTTCCTCATAACCTTCGTGGCCTTCGTGTCCTGGTACCCAGGCAATGGTTAGCTTGTTGGATGCACCCACCTCCTCCAGGGCAACTACGCAGTCCCGCACCAGCTTAGAGCTGATTTTGCATGAACTGATTACCCTGATGTCTGCCTGGATGTCAGAATAAATTACTATGGTTTTATCCTCATAGCTCCTTCTGATGATTTCCCTAGCACATTGTTCTATGGCTACAATTTTGGCCTGGAACACAGTAGTGTGTTGTCCGAGACCCAAGTTTATTTTTGTCCTTGGTTTGTCCCCATATACACCTGCTTCAACTCCTTAGTCTGTTTTTAATGGGAGGGCCTGCCTACCAGCCCTTTCTGTCCGGTATCACTGTCTGAAAACCTTTGTTTAGCTAGTAGCTTGGTACCATTTTGTCCGAAGGCATCTCACACAGTGAGTTGACTTCTTGGTCCTCCTCGAATCTCCATTGTATGGCCCTTTCCTGTCTTATGATAGGACTCTGGCCTTGTTTGAGACGATATTGTACCGCTTTCACTTCACCCTGTACGTATATGTGAAGTAGTCCTAGGTTAAGCAGCACTTTTAGTGCTGCAGTAGGGGTTGATTTTATTGCCCCCGTAATACATATACAAGCGAGTCTTTGTATATGCATTACGTACGAGCGTAGATATTAATAAAGTTCTTTATGTTTAATTCAGGAGATTTAACTGAAATGATATTGTCCAATACGCCACTGGATGTCATTTAATCGGAATAGCAATCCCACATCCTGAAAACCCCGAACGGGGGGACCACGTCCTCCCAACCACCCCGATCTGTCAACCGCAGGCTTTAATTATTTAACCGTCAATATTGCTATACGCTTCCGATTTGATGCCTGCTTTAGTGCTGTGTTCGCCCGATATTTCATCCAGAGAAAATTGAAATCGCTCCATGAAATGGACAAATAAAATGAATTGACGGGATATGACAGGTAAATTAAAAGATAAAATTGAAAATAAATGGCCGGGTTTATTTATTTAAATAACATAAAGGAAAATTTGGAAATTTAATACCATTTAAATTTAAAATGTTTTTATACCGTGTTGATTATGCTTTTGAACGTCAAGTTAATTATTTATACTTTTTAGTAAGTAATATCAAATTTTATGTGGGGACATAGGTTTGAATATTTATAAAAATATTTTTGTCTTTTAAATTATACAATATTTGTAGAATAATCTTCCAAAATTTTATTTTGCACCTAAGAAAGATAAAAAATACTGTTTTTAATAATTTTATCTTTTTGTTAATGAAATAAATAATTATTTTATTACGTTTGAAATGAGTTGGTATGTGTGTTTTTTGAGATGCAAAATTATGAAAAATAAAAATTTGTATATTTTTTGTTTCTTTAAATACAATCTTTTTTACCACTTAAAAAATGTATACACATTATTATTTTTGATTTTGTACAGTAGTTAAATGGCTCATTACCCACGACCATTAGGGGAGAATAGGGTAATGAGAGTCTACTAAGGGATAATTTAAATAAAAACAAAATTTTTTAACGTTTTAATTATTTTTAAATTAAAGCTCTTACCTTTATTATAAGAGTACATTTTAATCAAACTTATAATTAAATACAGCCAAGTATTCGGATACTAAGTCAAAGCACATAAAAAAGTCAGTCGCTCTCACAATACCAGACACATGCGGGAAAATGTGAGCCCATTTAACGCTCATATGGGGAAATGAAGCCTCTCTCCAGAACAAAAGTAACTACATAAACTTATGTAGTTTAAATGAATTCTTACATAAAACCTAGTTAACACAAAAATTAAAAAGGCAACTCTGTCAAACAAAAAACAAACGACTCAAAGTGAAATTACAAAAGGTGAACAGGGTACCATTCATCCGTTTCATAGATTTTAATCTTCGGACTAAACCAACGAAAGGCTAAAAAAGCCTAAATACTAACGTACTGTGAGTGTCTGAAGCGAAGGTAAGAGGGAGTTTGTTGACACGTGGACTCAAACACTTGAAGATTTCGTAAATGAAAGACCTCTCATGTGGGCAGCAGGTTCTTACACCTAGCAACTCTGGGGATAA
>JACEGR010010988.1:0-16682 GCA_014170235.1 Listronotus bonariensis | reverse complement strand
AATTATTAAAAAAAAATGAAAACAATAAATGTATATTTTAGGAGGCCACTAAAGAACAGGATTTTTTTTATTATTTTGTGTTCTCGAAAACGAAGCAAAATACGAAAAACATTTAAAAACAAAAAGTTGTATTTTTCTTGTTTTTTTCTATAGGGTCAAGCAATAAAGTATTAGCAATGATATAGTTGTGAATAAATCGTTGGTATTAGTTTTTATTTTTTCTCAAAAACAAAGCAAGATACGATAAAATAAACAAGAATCAAAAAAGTTGTATTTTTAAATGCTTAATCTAAAAAAAAATACAAAATTATAAAAAGCAGTGGCGTACCATTATTTTTCCATCTTTACTAACTAGATTGCCCTCTGGGACGCCACTGCAATAATTACGGTAAATCTCATTACATCAAATGATACCTCTTATCATGAGAAACAAACCTGTTAAGTTTAAGAAAAATCGACCAAGGGATTTTTGAGCTATGAATAAAAAACTATTTTTTCCAAAACTTTAACACCCTGTATCTCGAGAACGAAGCTTTAAAACATACATGTTTATATAGACTTTTTTTATTTTTTCATGTTCTATCGTCTATTAAATTTTCCCGATTAAAATCTGTAACACCCTGTATAATGAAAAAGTCAGTTTTGTTTGATTATCCTGTACGAAAAAAAAATCATTAAGTAGTAATTAATTTAAAATTTCCAGATCACATCAAAAAATCCACAAAAGACACATTTTAGGACAATGGATCTGCCTGGTAGCGTATCTGTGGCCAAAAGGCACTAATCGAAACAGTAAAAAAACCGTCCAGAGGTATTGACCGAAGCTGCATATTGACCAAATTTCAAACCAAACAACAACGTACAGCCCAATTGTCATAGCTTAAAACGACCAATAGCCATATTTTGTGCAATTTTATCTTTACTTTTTGTTTGAACCCTGTATTTTATAGAAATCGCCATTTACCAATAAAGTGGTTAGGTAATAAAAAGAACCAGAAAATAAGCTTTTAGAATGTGAAAACCTGGTTGAAATCGGTAAAGCCGTTTTTAAGTTCCAGCGTTTTAAAGATATTGGTTGCAAAGTTTTGACACATTTTTTGTTTAGTAGTGTCTCTGGGGGTAAAGGGCTGTGGTCTAAAAACTGGCAAAAACGTCTGGAGATATTGATATTACTTTACTAATGACCTATAATTAAATGCGAAAAAAAAATATTACCGGAATCACACACCTCTAAACTTTTTGTAATTTTGCATCTGTTCATTGACCACACTGTATACCATAAACATTTGATTATTTTTCAAAAATCATTTTGCACCATGTCATCTAGACGATATGGGTTTTAACATACTGAAATCCGCAGCTTAAAATATTTTTTATTTCCAAAGTTACTACAAGTTAAATATGGTGCTAAAAATTACTTGTCCCGATTTTTTGGCGAGCACTTTATATAAATACTAAATATGTTTTTTAGTAAAACCTAAAGAAAAAAATCGTACAATACATGGAGACAAAACTACTTTGGAAGGGTAGACGGGTATCTTAAAGACCTAAAAAATCTATTTTGAAAAGAGGATGGTACTCCAAAGAAAGCATTTTGAAACACCTATTTTAAAAAATTAAAATTATTTATAAAACTTTAATTACAAAAAGGACACTTGTCCTTATTGTAATACCAAAAATTTTTCTAACCAACCTCGTACTATTAATATAAGTATAAAGTTAAGAATATTGATAAGCATATCAATTTATTTTTATGTAAAATACATATATTTTATATTTTTAAATAAGCTAAAGATAAGGGGGTCGGTTAGTATTGAGTGTCAACTTCTTGCAAATGCGCTTTCCTTAATTATTAAATTTAAGTTTATTTCTACCTCTTATAATATATTTGATACAGTATTTAAATTTTCGGTAAACATATTATGTCTTAGAAAATCGTATTTACAAAATGTTGTTTGCTTCTTTATTTTACAGCTTTAATTTTTAAATTTCAAAATTATCAGAACAACAGGTGGTAGTCTATATTACGTTATTGTTACCAACCTAAAATTTTAATAACCCCAAAAATGTTTTAACATTGTGATATCATAAACTACAAAAGGCTTGTTCCGGTTATGCAAATTTTCATGATTTTTATAAATAATCCAAAAATTTAAATTTGGTGTTAATGGAATAAAGAAAAAAAATAAGTAAAAACCTCCTTAACCAATTGGATTGTTGTGTTTTTAGTTTCAGTGTCTTATCGGCAAATGGCAAAATTAGGAAAACAGATGCTCAGCTATAAGCGCATGATCACTAATGCTACCGAAACAAACCCCAATAGTATAGTGATGTTGCTGTATGTGAATAAATTGGCAATTAGATCATGTAAACTTGGAAGAAAACGCAGTAAGTTAAAAATATGATCAAATCATATAGAGAGAAAACAATGACTATAACAATTTCCATCTCTTTTGCACATTGCACCTAAGCGGAGAATTAGATGCGATATGTGAGTGAAATAGCAATACCAAGGGCTATTGCTTTCTCTTATTAACCCCTTAGGGCAGGGATAGCGAACCATTGACATGCGTGTCATTAATGGCACGCCTTATAATATTTTGGGCACGTTACTTACTACAAAATTTAATTTGCGCAACAAAAAAATAATCTTAGGTAGTTATTTATTATTATTATTTTATTGATAATCGTAAAAACTAAATTATTTGAGGGCACGGTTATGACCTCATAAAACATTTATTTTAAAAAATGGCACGTTGATGCTTATAGGTTTGCCATCCCTGCCTTAGGTTAT
Source organism: Listronotus bonariensis (assembly GCA_014170235.1). NCBI lineage: Eukaryota > Metazoa > Arthropoda > Insecta > Coleoptera > Curculionidae > Listronotus > Listronotus bonariensis. The sequence continues at coordinate 13,888 of JACEGR010010988.1, read as the reverse complement.
ATATTATGCTTTAAGAATTGGCAACGTTGTGCGGTACTTGACAAACGAAAAGTCAAAAATTTTTGCTTGTCATTTTTTGTTTTTTGTTAGAGGAATAAAGTATTAAAAGAGTGACAATGTTTAGCCGGGTAAATATATGTTCTACAAATTTTCTGTATAATTTTTTAAAAAATGTAGGTGGAAACATGTACCATACTTTAAAGAAACCACTGGTGTTTTAATTATTTTTAATAGTTTTTTTTTAAATTATTAGTACTTTGACAATTTGGTTCATGATAGACACAAAACAGAAGGCATCAAAAATCTTTTTAAGTTCATTTTTTTTTAACTTTCTAACAGCTCACGAAGTCATAAGCATCTCTTAGACGGTCAAAATTATTGAAGCAATATTATTGACGCAATATTATTGTGTCAATATACTTCCAACTATCTTCTATTCTCCCTATACCTTCAATATAATTGACCAATATTAATATGCCCACCTGAGGATCATTTTATGCTTTTATGCCTTAGTAAGAGTAACGTGGGTGTCAGGTCATTAGAAGTTTAACCCATTTTTTCTCCTGATCCGTTAACGTTATTCAAGCACTGAAATATGCAGCTATTCATTACACAGCATGTTTTAAACAACTAGGTAGTGCCACATACAAAATATACAAACATAGCATTTTTTAACTCCTCTAGATTAGAGTAATTTTTATGCTTGTATATCATGCTTTTTAAATGGCCTCAAAGAAAGAAGTCATTTGGCAAAATATCAGGAGACCTGGCTGGCCAATTTATGGTGTGATGTAGACCAATAACATTTCCATTAAAAGCATTGTGTAAATATTCCCGAACAGCCAGGGTATTATGTGCCGGGCAGCCATCCATTTGGTACCAAATTTCCTGATTTTCCGTGGATACATCATTTAAAGCGGGTAAAATTAGTTCTTCGAGTAGTTCCAAATAAAATTCTGCATTCAAATTTTGATTAAGAAAAAATGGTCCGATAATATGTTGTCCGAAGATCCCCGCCCAAACATTTACTTTCTGTGGATATTGCGTCCTCGTTTCGACAAATCTGTGTTGGTTTTCTTTGCTCCAGTATCGGTAATTTTGATGATTGGGTTCATTGTTTAACGTAAATGTGCATACATCAGTAAAACAAATATTTCTTAAAAATTCCCTGTCCATGTTTGCCCTTTCCATCATGACAAAACAAAATTCCTGCCGTCGTATTTTATCCCTATCCCTTAGCTCTTGCTGTCTTTCATATTTGTATGAAATATATTTTTGCCTTTTCAAAATCCGAAGCACTGTTGATTGATCTTTTCCTATGATATCCTGAAGTTTCCTTGTACCCACCTTCCCTTTATTTTCTTCCACGTGCAATAAAATTTCCAAGTCTCTATTATCTCTTACATTTTCTTCTCCTTGGTACTCGCTAGCTTCACATCTGCAGTTATTTACCACTGTGCCTTTGCTCTCAAGTTTTTTGATAGTCCTATCGACTGTTGATTTTCCGGGTGTCGGTCTATTCGGATACTGAGCAGCGAACATGTCTGACACCTTTTGGTAACTACTTCCTTGATGGTACCATTTAATCATCAATACTTTTTCTTCAGTAGTATAACTCATTGGTAATCTTTTCGCTCTACGATTTTTTGATAATACTAAAGCACTAAATTTCAAAATGACAACGTTATGTCACGCTAACTGGTATTTTTTATCGTTGTTAATAAATATGAGGCGATAATAATGTAACAATTTTTAAAAATATATTAGCATCTAACTAGCAAACGGGTTAACCAAAAAATCTAAAGTTTTTACCATGGACGAAGATTTGCATGCTCTTCAATAAACTTAAAAATATTTTTTCCCTTAAATAATTAGGGAAGCCAATAATTGATCCATTAAAAATTACATGGGATTTCCTATGTCCCGCCCGGCGATGCATCACCCGGTATTGGTTTGTTCTTAAACAGTCGGAAACCGTTTGTAAACCGTCAGGTACATGTGCAGGAGATAAATTCCGTCGAATTTTGTCTTGTCCGCATACCCCTGATAGTTTGCAAATGTTTTCCAACTGCTGTAAGATTAAAGCTTCTGCTATTGTTTAACTATTATGCATACTTAAACGGAAGCCAGTTATCACTTAAGAATATTTGATACTACAGAAGTCCTTTTATGCACCAATTCACTTGGTCACGTTCATGTTCAGAAGTCAATGGGAATACCCAATGTAGGGCCTACCCGATTTTGTAAGAAGGGCAACAGCCAAAAATCTTTGCTCAAAGTATAATATACTTCGGCTGGATAACCATGCCCGGTCCAAAAACAACTCATTCAAGATGTTTTTTTAGCACGGAACTGACTTTTTATTTTCCCATGTTGTCTCGTTAAAGGGCCCTTTTACACGGTCAAATTGTGTTGGTTAAATTAATTCAGTTCTCACTATTCCCTTAAAAACTTTAATAAAATTATAACAAAAAAGAGAGAGAAAGAGAGAGAGAGAGAAAAAAAGAGAATATGACCCTATCGGAATTCGGTAAATTTTTTGCATTGCATAGAAGAAATAGCAAAAAGCTATGGATGGTGCTAAAAATTAAAAGTACATTGGAAAAATGTTGTGGAAGTAAGAAGTTGTTTTAATAATTATCGTTATTAAAAATATCACTTGTAAATAATAGTTACACAGTTACGTTTCCTTTCCCCAAGAATAAAACTTTTTTTATAAGTTTAATAAAACATTTTAAAAAATTGGACTTTCATCGTTTTTCCCGTTACATAATAGGTACCTAAGTTGAATTTTTAACAACAGGTTTTCTTAGGTAACCCTTATTATAAAAATATGTTTACAATATTATTGTAACAATAACTAAATATCTGTCCTAATGATTAAGTACATAATATATCTTTTGTACAGTTCAATATTAAATGCTATAAAACACTTTCCTGAACGTTTCCTATTTTTGGGCATTTATCGTTTTTCCAATGTGGTCTTCATATATTACATTTTTTAAAGTAAATAGAATAAAATTTTAGAATAAAGAAAATATGCGGACTGGTAAATTTACAATAAAAAATTGCCCTATATCGAAAAAATCTACTATTTTCTTTTTTGTGCTAATGAAATGTCACAACAAAATGGCAAAGAGATGATAACAAGCTTTTAAAAATCTAAGACTGTTTGCAAAAATTGCATCTTAATCACGTTATTTTTTCTTAAGCGTGTTTTCAATGGGTCAAAATATGGACCGCCACCCTGTGTAATATATTTTAAATACCATTTTGTTACATAATATCACTTAATCTGGTTAATATATCTTTCCAGCTCTTTGATACAGTATCCACCCACTAAGTCATGCTTCTCCCTGCATAAAATTCTAATTCATAGTTATGGATTTCAAGCTCTACAAACTATTATTATTATTATTTTTATAAATATAAATATAGTAATTTAAATTTATATTTTTTAGGAATTCAAATGTGGAGTAATTGCCTTGTTAGTAGTTATTTTTACTATCTTCCTGATAGTTTATGTAGTAAAATATGGCGGTGACACTTTTTCCGATTTTTACTTGTTTATGATAATAGCTACAATAGGATATTTTGGCATTGCTATCTATGCAGTAATATGGTTTAAGTAAGTATTGTTTAACAAAACTATTTTAAGATTATCTTTACTTAGCGAACGTACACAGCGTGTAATATATTTTTAAATTAAATTAAGAGTTTACTAAGTTTAAAACAAAATATGCCCACTTAAAAATCAAAGTTGTTGATGGTGGCTTAAATCTGAAACGTAGGATCTTTAATTTTGTATCATTATTTTAAAAAACAGAAAATGTAATGAAATGATTATGTGTCGTTTGTTTTAAAATATCTGTTTAAATAAACTGAAAAAAAAATTAAAACGGCTGCAAATTTTTAAATTCCTAAAACTAAGTATTGTCAAGCATAAAAATGCGTAGCTTTGCTCCAATTTAACCAAACCTGTATCCCTTACCATTTTATTTGGGAAAAATATCCTATTTCTATCGATTTCCCTTCTAAAATACCTTGTCTTTACTTTATCCCATCAACACGCGACGCCCCTGGAAAGGTACTGCGACGCCACAGGGCGTCGCGGCGCACAGTTTGGGAAGCCCTGACCTATACTATAATTTCTGTTTGTCTGATAGTATGCTTTTATCTGCACTTTTTACTTTAATAATAACTTTTTTGATCTTTTTTACCCTTCTAGTTCTCCGTTTCGTCTATATTCTTTACCTATTCTACATCTTTTTATGCTTTCTTCTATTCTAGAGACGCCATCGTTCTTCCGCGAACGTATTATCATGTTTTTTTCATTTTTTTTTTATCTTTGGACAAACCACGAAGGCTAAAAGCCTAAATACTGACGTACCGTGGGTGTCTTAAACGAGGTAAGAGGGAGTTTGTTGACACGGGACTTAAATACTGGAAGATTTGGGGGAAGGAAAGACCTCCGCGGGCAGCATAATTCACATGCTAGAAACTCTAGGCATAAAAGAACGAACAAAGTGGGAAGTTCGGGCCTGTCCAGTTGGACCGTATAGGGATGCATACGCTAGGCACCACGAGTTTCCCTGGTGGGAACCGTGAGTGGAGGAACTATTCTGGACAATTCTTCAGAGAGGAAGCTATGTTATAAAAAAGCGATAAATCCCCCGCAGCCCGACGATGGGCAAGAGAGGAAAGCCATTCTGTAAGTGAAGGATCATTAAAGAGACGAATTGCTCTTCTCTGAATGGAATCAAGAATGCGTAGGGTTGTGGGGACGCCATGCCCCAGATATGAGAAAAATATTCCAGGGCAGGTCGGATTTGGGGCATATATAAAGTGTATAAATTAGAAGGGAAAAACTTTTTGGCTCGAAAGAGAAATCCAAGCTTTTTGAAGCTGCTGTGGATAGATACAAGGTTTGATGCCAGTTAAGGTTACTTTTAAATGTGACGCCCACAAGATTGAAGGTGTCTTTGCTCTGTAAAACTTGGCTGCTTATAAGTAGAGGATGAGTATTTAATGACGGTTTTTGCGACAAGGAACATGATTGTGTTTTGGATGCATTAAAATGGACGAGATTTTTGGCGCCCTAATCCAATATTAAACTAAGATCCTGCGAAAAGATATCTGCATCGCTCTGCGTTTGTTTTCCAAATCAGGTTTAGTGATGGGTTTAGGAACCTGACAACTGGAGTGAAGGGTACTATCGTCGGCGAAACTATGAATGGAAATAGTTGTGGACGAGAGAAAGTCGTTGATGTAAAAAGAAACAATGTTGGTGCCAGAACTGAGCCCTGAGGCACTTTTACTTGGTGAAAGCTTGAAGAATGGCCGTCCACAATAACTGATATACGTCGATCAGATAGATATGTAGAGAGCCAAGTAAAGAGTTTGGTTAAAAGACCATAGGAGGGAAGTTTATTAAGAAGTGCGGCATGTCAGACATGGTCAAAAGCTTTTGATATATCAATAGCGACGATCTGGGACTCACCTAGAAACTCAAGAGACTTGTTCCAGTTGTGTAAAACGAAGGAAAGAAGATCTGCTGTAGATCTTTTATGGCGAAATCCATATTGCCTGTCATGCAAAATTTTGTGTTTTTCTAAATACCTATAAATTTGTAAATTAATAAATTTTTCCATTACTTTACAAAGAACTGAGAGTATTGAAATTGGTCTATAGTTAGATGAAAGAGATTTAGATCCTTTCTTGGGAATAGGTTAAACACGTGCAGCTGTCCAGCTCTCCGGAAGATACCTGTGTCGTAAGAAATTCGAAAGAGCCGAGTTAAGATTGGTGCAAGTTTTGGAGCTCATTTTTTTTTTTTAAACGACTGCTGGTATGCCGTCGAGCCCAGACGATTTCTTGGTGTTAAGAGAAGAAAGGATACGCTTAATGTGTTTTACCTTAAAAATAATATCGGGAATTTTATAGGAAACTGGGGTAATAGCTGGAATTGGATGATTTACGGGAGGGTCAAGGGTTGAATTGGCAGCAAATTATTTAGCAAATAGTTCTGCCTTTCCTTTAGTGGTAGAAATAATTTCATCTTCCAAAGTTAGTGGTGGAAAAGAGCTGGTACAAAAATTCCTACTTATGTTTTTCGTAAAGGACCAGAAAGATTTGCTAATATTTGAGCAAGAAAGACCTTTGTTTTTAATACGATTGTCGAAGGAGTCTCTGGCTTCAGAAATTGTTTGATTGTAGTAGTTTCTTGCTTCAATGCTGGCCTGTCGGTTTTTTGGACTAGAAACCTGTAGAAGCTTCTTGTGAGCCTGAACTTTTAAAATCCTAGCCTTATCACAAGATTTGGAAAACCAGGGTTTATTATTGGATTGTTTGGGGTTCTTGATGATGTGTGGAATATAGGTTTTAATGCCCAATTGAATTGATTCAGTTAGTTGATTGCAAATTTCAGAAGGATCACGAGAAGAAAAGCAGTTGGAATACCAGGATTAAGTGGTGAAGAAGTCCCTCAGGCCATCCCAGTCGGCTGAGTTTTAGTGCCATACGGTGCGTGGTGGCATGCATTCATTTACCTCTGGATGTGCAGGGTAAGATATAGTAACTAAGCCATGATCTGAGCGACCTAGGGAAGCTATGACAGATGCTTGATAGAGTTCGGGGTTGGTGGTAAGAAAGAGATCTAGGGAGTTTAAACTATGATTTGGGACTCTAGAAAAGTAGGTGGGTTCCATAATAAGGTTGGTAAGAGAGTTCCTGACTGCGAAGATTTCGGCTGCTCTGGACAATGGACATTGAAGTCGCCAAGCACGATTACTTCAGCTGATGGAAACTGAGAAATTATGCTATCGATCTTTGTTGAAAGAAAGGCAAAGAATTGGACAGAGGAATTATTAGATGGGGACCGGTACAAACAGTAGATAAATTTAGTTGAAGACCTAAGGGAAAGTTTGAGCCAAAGGATATCGGGCCTACCCGATTCAAGATTGGAAACTGTTATTAACATAATCAAGATCGCTGCGAATGTAAGCACACACGCCACCATAAAGCAAAAGCACTTGAAATAAGGTTTGTGGTCTGGGAAGCATAATAGGTGGCTTGGGCCAGAAGAGTTGTACTCATTTGAGTTCGTTGTCGGGGCAAGGGGGCTTGACGATCTAGTGACGGTGAACTTGAGTTTATTGGTGTTAGGCCCACATACTGTTTCGCGGCAAAAATTAAACTTCCATTATACCCTGATGTGCACCCCCTGCCCGGGAGACCAAAACGGAGGGGTGTTTCATAAGTGCTTGTCTAAAGTGTCAGGACCCCCCACCTAACTTTTGAATTGTTTTGTAATTCTTAATGAAGGAATTTACATTGATTTTAGATAAGACCACATAAACCGAAATTTTGGGCAAGAAATGACAGATATAAATGTCAAACTGACAGCTCGGGCGCCATTTAAAAAAAATAAATGGAAAGGAGATCTTGTGGCACTACATTTTAAAGTTCTGACAAGTTACTTTATAACCCCAGAATATAAAGTCAAATGCCTTACTTTTCTTACAAAATGGCGGTACTTTGAAAATTACCTGAATACCCTGATTTGGGATGAGCCATATCTCTAGAAACTAATAAAGTTGATATACCTGATGTGGTATTTTCTTAAAGGTCTCTAAGATATCTGCTTAATGGGTGATATAATATCCAGGGTGCGACATCAAAAATCTGCACCTTTGTTCTACCCTGTACATAATCACCAATATTACCATTAAATAGATCCTTAAAACAAGCCTTAAGAAAACTGCCACATTAAGTGTATCTAACTTTATTAGATTCGGAAAAACGGCCATCTAAATGAAGTATTTAGGTAATTTTCAAAGTACCAACATTTTGTAGTAGGTAAAGGTATTGACTTTATATTCCGGTGTTATAAAGTACTCGTCAGGAGCTTTAAAATGGTAACACAACACCCTGTCCATTTAATTTTCCTTTTAAAATGGCGCTTAGCTGTCTGTTTGACATTTATATCTGTCATTTTCTGTCTAAAATTTGGTTTATGTTGTCTCACTGAAGTCCTTAAATTTTCATAAAAATACCAAACAATTCAAAAGTCCTGAATTTAGACAAGCAAGATTAGGAAAGTCTGCCTTATCATACGTAGGTCATATCGGAGATCATAGATTATACAGGGTGATCAAAAATAATTATCAATTTTTTAGAAAGTCAAATAGCAATATCTCTCTTATTTTAAATGGAACACCCTGTATTTTTTACACCACATGATGACAAATAGTCTTTTTCAAATGGTGTATAGGTTGCCTATACCTATCTTTTATACTTTTACGTAAATTCGTTTTAACATATTTTTATTCCAAATGTCTATTTAAATGTAAGTAGGCCTGATATAGCTATGCCTATTTACTAAGCCGTTATTGCAAAATGTAAATTTGTTGGAAAAAACACAAAATTAAAAGATTTTGTAGTATCTGCCACTATTTTTAAAATTCACAGAAGAAACCAATTCATTAGTTGCTTATAATGCTGCATTCCTAATAACACTTATTTCAGCTGAATGTGGTAATAATAAAACTTGTGTTTTTAAACAATCCTAATAACGCCTCTGGTCAGTTATATGACGACATTCTGTGACCTATAACTCGTTTCTTTCATTATCCATAATCACTGTGTCAAATTTTGTAAAGCAACTATTGAGGTTATCAGATGGTTTCCTCCCTGGAATGTTTTTCAGGATTAACTCTGAGACTAAAAATGGGCTCCGTTTTTTTCACATCCTACCAGTATTATATCATCTTGTTGTTGTAGAAGAAGGGTTTTAATTTAAAATCATTAAAGAAAAATATCTTCCCAGGCCGAGAGGCTAAGGCACTGTGGTAAATCGATGTCAAGTGTCGTTGTTATTTTCTTAAGAAAAATATTCGCAAAAAGCTGCTATGTCACAAGCCAACTGTTCATTTAAATAAACATTTGGACTAAAAAATTTGTAAAACAGATTTTACTTAAAAGCACAAAAGGTGGGTATAGAGACAACCCATGCTTCCCCTACCACATTTGAAGGAAGAGTATTTTATTTGTCATCATGTGACGTAAAAATACAGGGTGTTCCATTTAAAATAAGAGAGATATGGCTATTGTTTGATTTTCTGAAAAATTGAAATTATTTTTGGGTCACCTTGTACTATCTTGACCTACGTATAATATGGCAGACTTTTTCTAATCTTGTTACACATTTTAAAGTGTTAAAGTAAAATCAATTGACTTTACCTTTACATTTATCAAAAAATCAAATATCACAAAAACGAGATAAAATTAGACACTTAGTACTATAAAACAAACTTAAGTTATTTTTTTATGTAGAGATCTAAACCGAATCATAAAAATATAGGGTGTTCCATTTTAAAAAATATACTCTTTGATCACGTCACACTTTTTTGAGACACCCTGTATAGACTAAAATAATTTATACTGTGGTCTTATCCGACCTGCATATGGCCCAGTATTTAATTTTTTAAAACCCCATGGTTATAAGCTGACAGTTTTTCACAGCACGGTATATGCTATTAAGGCAAAATATAATCTACTTAAGCTATTATTAAAAACAAATAAAAAAAATAGGAAAAATAATATATGGATCGTTTTCCTGTGGGCTTTTTTTATAACCTTAGTACCTATCCAGTGTGCCATCTGGTACTCGCTTAAAAAAATAATAGTATTCAATATCGATATAAAATTCAACACATTAGAAATCCAATAGACCTTATCTTTATGATAAGCTATCTATATCGTATTAGTTATTTTTCACACATTCGTCACAACATTTTTTTATCAGAACCTGTTTACTACACACAGCAACAAAAAAAAAAGAAGAAACTATTTTTATCAATCATTTGGGATTTAGCTTTAATTTGGTAAGTACAGTAAATATAAATTCATCTATTGGAGTACTCTGTCTATTTCTTTTAAGGGTAGACAAATAGTAATTTATGCATAGCACGAGCCGTCAGGCAAGTGCGGCAAATCCATAAGTAAAAATCTCTTTATGCATGTGTTGCATACGATATGGTTTTTACGACCGTACAGAAATTTCCTAAATTAAGATTTTATGGGTGTTTTATTTATTTATACCTACCTATTTATGTATTTAAATTTGTGGTTTATATTGCAACAAGAAATTATGGTCCCCTTTAAATAAAATACAATTGAGGGGCTAGTTTCAAAGTGTACAATCTCCATTTATACTTTTTAATACAAAAGTAAAATAAGTTCCAAAAATTGGATATTAAAATAATAGCATCCATGATAAAGTGTTTAAACTTAAGAAAAAATTAATTGCATCCATTGTATAGGTTGTTAGTTTATTTTTTATTACATATAACATGAAAAATCTAATTTTGGAGATTGTACATTTTGAAACTAGGCCCCTCAATTATTCCCTTTAAAACCGCGCACCTATTTATTTAAGATTTTTTTAATTGTTTGAACCTACTTTTTGTAGAAATAATACTTAAAGAGCAGAGTTGGGTAGTATTGGAATATTGTCGTATTTAGAATACATTGGGCTGGTATTCGAACAGTATCTGATTAGATGTGTGTGTTTGGTATTCGACAGAATACTTTTTGGTCAGGATTCGGAATTTTGTATTTAAAAATACCGTTTTGGAGTGGTATTTGAATGCAATTTTTGAGTATTCGAATACCGATATTGTCAGTATCCGATTCCCATAATCGTGAATATTAGATCCGTGACCCAAGATCTTAAAAAACATGGGCAAGAACCTTTTTTTTATCTTCAAAATTTGAGAACAGGGGAAAGTTTCTTAGATATCTTCTTTTATTATTTTGGTCTGAGAACAAGGAAATGTTTTTTTGATTGTTTTTGAGAAGGAAGAACTTTTTTTTGCTCTTCAGTATTCATAAATACCTAATCCCGGTATTCACTGTTATTCATGAATACTGAGTATTCCAATACTTTTTTGTACGTATTCGAATATTCAGTATTCAAATATTTTTTTGTACGGTATTCGTATTCGAATACCAATTTTCAGTATTTGACCCAACTCTGCAAAAGAGTATACATTTTTTTCAACTTCTGAACCTTTTAAGTTTATTATTACTATAGTGAAATAGCTCTATCAAGTCCGCTGAGCCATAAAACTCCTTGCGCTCGGTAATCGGTGGCTCTCAAACCATAAATTATATTTTATATAACTGAATAGTGATAATAATAATAAAATATTTTATTGTGCCGAATAATTATTGTACGTACAATTACAGGCACTATAATAAGTGTAATTTTTAATTAATTGGAATGTTAATAAAAATACCATGGTAGTTCCAGGCTTTTCTAGACTTTTTAAAAGTTTTTGTCTCAAACCAGTGTTTTTTGCATTCTGATTACCATGGTAATAGTCTGTTTTTTTTTGTTCATAAAAAATTAAACCGATATTTGAAATAAACCCTTGTTCATTACCAGCATGTATTATTATGTATCTTTTACCATGAGTTGCACTGGTATTAGAATAGCAATCTTTAGAATCATCCTGCCAAGACGCTTTGGGAACTGTCATCTTTTTGAAACAACATAAGACAGCTCATGTCTTTTTAAAATTATGGACAAACTGGTTATTCCAATATCGCAAAGTTGTTTCTCCTTCATCTTTTAAAAATAGCTTTGCGAGTAACATGTTCTTTGGCTATATACAAATCACAGACAATATCCCTGATGAATAGTTTTATAGCTTGGATTTACCCCAAAGTATCAAAGTAAATCAAAGGTTTTTAAACGAAGTCGAATCCTTTTATTTGGTCTGTCCAATTCCTCTATACTCATCTTATGAAGTCTTTTTAAAGTTTTATCTAAAATACCACAAGCATCAGACGTTCGTTTTTGCACTGCTTAAACAGGCACTAACGGGTTCGAATTATTTTTTTCTAAAGTAAAATAAGGTTCCACTTGTAGCACCAGAAGGCGTTCACCTGGAGATAAACACCCTCTAGGCGATTTGTCAACTTACTTAAAATTCTCCATCACTTTATAACTGCTTTTATTTTACACACAGTAAAAAACAAACTATAAGAATTTAGTTTAAACTTCTTTTCTAAACAAATAGAAACACCTAAATAAAAATAATTTAATAATATAAAATAATAAATATTTCAATTGGAATGGTCATTTACACCTTTATAAATACCTCTAATCTATTGTTCTAATAATTACCTAATAAGATATTACTAAAATAGTACCAAATAGATATCAGTGTAGGGAAAATATTTAAGTAAGTTTAATCCCTACCTGGAATTATCAGACTCTGTGGCATTTCAAACAGCCTTTATTCCTAATAACTTTCGCTTGAAAATGCTAAAAATAAAACCTCAAATATTGGCAATGAATGTTGGGACAAACGACCTGACAAAAATTTCATAACTACTATCGATCACAAAGTTTTTCATTTGGTGTATAAAAGCCTATATGCCAATAAATAAAATAAAACTATTTATATCTGTCGCGGTACATAATATCTAAGGCCGAATTTATTAATCAAAATTTAATTTTAGTATTAGCAAGATCACAAGATTCAGAACATACATTTAAATTAAAGTGTTTTAAAAATCTTGTTCTTTTAGTTCTTAAGAAAAGACCTTGAAATTCTCTAAAATTCAAAATCTAATACTAAAATGAGAAAATTATTAATTAGCTTAAATGTGCCATAAAAGGGGTTAAAACCAGTAACTCCTTTTTATTCAAGTTTCATTACTTTTTTTTAAATGAAGCTAAACAATGCCACAAGAATGTCTAAATTTGTTTGAGGTTAATACCAAAGACAATTGTAGTTTCACTATAGACTCCCAGAACAATGCTAAATTTTGGTCATCAGTTTGGACGCTGGCTTGGCTGAATTTATGAAGCGGCAAATTATACGTACTGTTTACGTGTTGTACTCGATGGATACCCGCTTCATAAATTCCACGAAGCGAGCGTCCAAGCTGATGACCAAAAATTTAGCATTGTTCTGGGTGTCTATAGTGAAACTACAATTGTCTTTGAAAATACTAATACTAAAGATAATACTTATACTAAAATTTAATTTTGATTTATAAAATTGGCCTGAGTCTTAAAAGGTAACTTTCTTTTGCAACCGCTGACTTCGGCTAGTAAAAATATGCAATTTTTCGGATATTAGCCATATTGTTTCTTAAGCGAAAAATATATAAAGTTTTGTAATTTAACTAATATTTTTTTTCCTTGTAGCCCGAAAGGAACAAAGTACCACTCCGTTTATTAGAAGAAGTCTCTGGAAATCCTTACCACTTATCAGTCTAGAAATGTAGCACTCGTCCGCCATGGCAGAGATATATCCTTCCATTCTTTAACTTTTACATTGATTACCTACGGTACGTTAACACCTATTTTTCAAACATTTCTAGACTGTCGTAAGATAGGGTCCCCGCGTTTAGTAAAGAAACCACCGACGTCATCAATATCTACGCGAAATCTTCTGTAACTCTCTTTCAATCGCGGTTTCGTGGGCTTCGTATCGTTGTCTATAAAGTAAGCATTTTAAACTTTTGATTTAAAAAAATAAATACCATTTTAAATACGGGATGACGGAATAACAGGAGATTTTTCGCAGATAATGATGCACGTCGGTTGCTTATTTTTACCAATCGCGCCGGACCCTTACTATAAGAGAAACTAATTTAGTTTAAATTAGTGATTTGTTTCTTGAAACGCCCAATTACGTCGATATGCATTTTTGGTTGTGGTTTTCCTTACCATTCTTCATTTATACAGAAATGGTCTAAAAGTAAGATAAATTGTATTTTTATTTTTTTATTCTGCATCGACTTCTTACTATTTTTTTTTGTACCATGTCCTATACTTAAAGCCGGCAGTTATCAAAAAATTTACCAT
>JACEGR010010987.1:0-16684 GCA_014170235.1 Listronotus bonariensis | reverse complement strand
ATGCCTCAGATATGGGAACAATATTCCAAGGGAGGTCGGATTTGGGACACATATAAAGTGCATAAATTAAAAGCGGAAAAATACTTTTTGGCTCGAAAGAGAAATCCAAGCTTTTTGAAGCTGCCGTGGCTATAGATACAATGTGTTTATGCCAGTTAAGGTTACTTTCAAATGTGACGCCCACAAGATTGAAGGTCTCTTTGATCTGTAAAACTTGGCCGCTCATAAGTAGAGGATGAGTATTTGATGACTCTTTTCGCGACAAGGAACATGATTGTGTTTTGGATGCATTAAAATGGACGAGATTTTTGGCGCCCCAATCCAATATTAAATTAAGATCCTGCGAAAGAAATATCTGCATCGCTCTGCGTTTATTTTCCAAGTCAGGTTTTGTGATGGGTTTAGGAAACTGGAGTGAAGGATACTATCGTCGGTGAAACTATGAATGGAATTAGTTGTGGACGAAAGAAGGTCCTTGATGTGAAGAAGAAACAATGTTGGTGTCAGAACTGAGCCCTGAGGGACTCCAGCATTTACTTGGTGAAAGCTTGAAGAATGGCCGTCCACAATAACTGATATACGTCGATCAGATAGATAACTAGAGAGCCAAGTTGAAAGACCATAGGAGGGAAGTTTGTTAAGAAGTGCGGCATGCCAGACCAGAGATTTGTAGTTATTTTAAAGAATTAAATACTTAATAAAAACAGTTACATAGTATACCAACCTGGCTGTTCCAGGGACCTTAACCTTCTTTCTAAATTTTTAAGGTAATCATTAGTCCTATTTCTTTCCTCTATCTTATCAGCAAACTCCGTTAGATGTATCAAACTTTCTTCTAACGCTTGGCAAGCCGTTAGTTCACATACAGGCTGGCTGTCGTCATTTTTAACTTCATTTATAATTAGAAGAACAAGAAATAAGAATAAAATATCTTTACACATCTTTGAACACGATACAAGCTGTTAAAAAACTAGCTCTAAAATTATTTTAAACTTATAGTTCCTGGTTGTTTTATAAATTACTAAAGTGTTAAGTTTTATTAAATAATTTCAATTTGATTGTTTTATGTTCCGTGAAATCTATTTATCCTGTTTATTACTTAGGTAATCATGTTGGCGTTCTTTTCAGATTCATCTACATATGACCTAAAAATTTTTAGTAAATATAAAAATGTTAACAGACTAAAACTAGCTTATGTGTTATGTCATTTGAATTAGATAATATGGCTCTGCGTTTAAGCTTTTTTTTATTTGTAATTATTTCGCCAATTAAACATTTAAATTAACAGCAGATCTTCTTTCCTTCGTTTCACACAACTGGAACAAGTCTCTCGAGTTTCTAGGTGAGTCCCAGATCGTTGCTCTTGATATATCTAAAGCTTTCGACCAAGTCTGGCATGACGCAATTCTTAATAAACTTCCCTCCTACGGTCTTCCAACTAAACTCTGCTCTTGGCTCTCCAGTTATCTTTCTAATCGACGTATATCAGTCATTGTTGATGGCCAATCTTCAAGCTTTCACGAAATTAATGCTGGAGTGCCTCAGGGTTCAGTACTAGCACCAACTTTGTTTCTTCTTCACATCAACGACTTCTTTCTTCCACAACCAATCTCATTCATAGTTATGCTGACGATAGTACCCTTCACTCCACTTTTCAGGTTCTCAAACCAATCTCTCAACCCGACTTGGATTGGGGCGCAAAAAATCTCGTTCAATTTAATGCATCCAAAACACAGTTATGTTCCTTGTCGCGAAAAAAATCATCAAACATTCATCCTTTGCTTATGAGTCGCCAGGTTTTGCAAAGCGGGGACACATTTAACCTTGTGGGCGTCACATTTGAGAATAACCTTAACTGGCATAAACACGTTGTATCTGTAGCACCGCGGCATCAAAAAGCTTGGGTTTCTTTTCCGAGCCAAAAAGTATTTTCTCCTTCCAATTTATACACTTTGTATGTGTCCCAAATTCGACCCTCTCTGGAATATTGTTCTCATGTCTGGGGAATGGCATCCCCTACAACCCTCAGCATTCTTGATGCAATTCAAAGAAGGTCTGTTCGTCTTATTAATGATCCTTTACTTACTCAAAGACTTCCTTCTCTTGCCCATCGTCGAGCTGTGGGAGATCTATCGCTCTTCTATAGATACTTTTACGACTTCTGCTCCGACAAATTATCCTGTATAGTCCCTCCTCTTGCAGCTCCCAACAGAGAAACTCGTGGTGCCGCACGTATGCATCCCTATACGGTCCAATTGGACAGGCTCCGAACTTCCCATTTCGTTCATTCTTTTATCCCTAGAGTTTCTAGACTGTGGAACCTACTGCCAGCGGAGGTCTTTCCTTTTCCCCCAAATCTTCAAGTTTTTAAGTCCCGTGTTAACAACCTTCCTCTTACGTTACTTAAGACACCCACGGTACGTTAATATTTAGGCTTTCAGCCTTCGTGGATTGTCCAAAGATAAAAAAAACATAAATTTTATGTGTACATAATAATGATAACTCCTTCCCCAATTGGTAATATACAGGGCAAGCGTTAACAAAAAATATAAAAAATGCTCAGGAATTAACCTCTTTTATTTTATTATTTATTGACAAAAATAATTTATTTTTTAACTTTTAATTTTAACAAAAAAATAATTTTCTACATTTACTTATGCAATTTTGTTCTATTTTTATTATTAAAGGTATTTTACCTTCGGTCATTTTCATATTTTTAGTTATAACTCGCCCTGTATCTTATCAATCATGCAACCTGTTTTCCCAAAAGGACGTTTAAAAATACGAACATTTTTGTTGCACTTTTCCTCTTGTAGCACCTACCCTGGTACACACTTGTAATTTTATTGAACATTTTTTAGTAATCTAAAATAAATAAAAAATTTTCTCTGAATGTTTTAAACCAAAATCTGTAGTATCTGTCATATATATATATATATATATATATATATATATATATATATATATATATATATATATATATATATATATATATATATATATATATATATTTTAAAGATTTTGAATATTTCTTGACAAGTGGGCGAAGATACCTGTAACATTGTTAAAATACTAAAACATATTCTAATGTATTTACAATAACAATTAGGGAAAGCATAAAATATTTTTTTAACACTAAAAATCTTATTTGCCTTAGTTATATGCTAGAATTTTATTGTATTACCTGTTTATGTCAAGCAAAAAAAGTCTGCCAGAATCTGGTACATGATTTCTTAAAATAACTAATTGTTCACCATTTTGTACAGAAAGATATGTCAGTCATATAATCGTATTAATCGAAGAGACATTTTTTATATTGGATGAGTCTTTTGTTAGGTACACGCCTGGGAAGAATGGGACCGCTTCGGTCCCTGGTCGGGAATATACGAGCTGACCCTGTTCAGCCCTATTGACCCCTATGGACTAGCCGGTCGCCTGAAACAAAATAAAGAAAAACCCCCAAAAAACCCTAAAAGTCTATTAATAAGGCTATTCTCAGTTTGCGATTTTAAAGAATAAAATTCAATCATTTCTAATTTAAATATAAGTAAATTTTTTATTTTTTTATTTTTTAAACTTTATTTTTAACTTGACAACGGTGGCAGACTTGCCACCAGCATCATTTTATCTAAGATTCTCTGGGGGTTTTTCTTTTAGAATTGTTTCAGGCGCCCGTTTTCAGCTAATTCGTTTCAGGTGTCAATCAGCTGAGACCATAGCTGTCAGCTCGGGGCCGCACAGAGGCCAGGTGTTCGGGACCAAGACAGCTGGTCTCATTCCAGCCGTGTGCCTGTACAACAAAAGACCATCCCACCGTGAATATCCGCCCAGCCAATATAGAGCATATCTTTATTTTTCTTATAATCAAGTTTTATTTTATGCAGAAAAAAACAAAAAAAAAACTTAATAGAATGGCGGCTCATTTTGTTAAATGGATCAGGAATATCAAGTGAAGAGGTGGTGCATGGTACTAATCAGATTGGCTTTTGTTTATGTAAAAATTTGGCATGTGTCAAATTTTGATATGAGTGTGTATGAATGTATCATTTGCACTTTTGATATAATTCAATGTTCCACTCTCATCGCTTTCGTATGTTCGCAACAGAGAATTTCTCCATTTTCCATTACAGTAAGAAAAGATTTCCGCGGTTATATGATAACCCAAGTCAACCATGAATTGAAACGGTACAGTTTCCATGTTGAATACGCGATGTCGATAATAATCGCGCAACATCCATTTACGCTATGAAAATGTTTAAAAATATTATAGAATGGTTCTCATTATTTACCTAGGTGTTTTTTTTATCATTACTTACCAAAGGGTGAGAAATATAATTCTCGTTAAGGAAATGGAGTAAATAATAACAATAAGTCAGGTTAGTAGTGAAAAAAATGTTTCCTATTCCCCTAACGAATTCATTTGTTTCTTTTTATGCTCAAAAGATAATAGATGAAAAAGTATGAAACTTATATACAGGACGTTTTTTTCATCCTTCTTGCTTATAGTTAAAAGTAGGTGGCAAAATATAAATTAAAACCCTACCCAACTCGTATGAAAAGCATAGTTCTGAACTCTAACCCAGAACTAACCAAACTCTATCATCGTCTGGAAATCGATCGCTTTTCCTACATAGATCGTTTTTTTATAGGTACTTCCATGGCTTCTGCTCTGAAGAATTGTCCAGTATAGTTCCTCCACTCACGGTGCCCAACAGAGAAACTCGTGGTTCCGCGCGTATGCATCCCTATACGGTCCAACTGGACAGGCCCCGAACTTCCCACTTTGTTCGTTCTTTTATCCCCAGAATTTCTAGATTGTGGAACCTGCTGCCCGCGGAGGTCTTTTCTTCCCCCAAATCTTCAAATATTTAAGTCCCGTGTCAACAAACTCCCTCTTACCCTGCTTAAGACACCCACGGTACGTTGGTATTTAGGCTTTTAGCCTTCGTGGTTTGTTCAAGGATAAAAAAATAGATGGTATATACAAACAAACAGTTTTATTATTATTATCTACAGCATTTACATCTCAATAAATACCATAATAAAAGTTACTATCCAATACACAAAAAAAGTATCACTAATCATAGGACATATACTTTGGTAGGTAAATACTATGATAATTTTATAGATAAATTGCAACACTACACTTAGATAACCAAACACCCATATGTGCAAATGTTGCAATCTGTCTACAAAATGTAAACAATTTCCCCTCCCCCATACAATGACAAAACACAAAATCTCAATTGGTATCTAACTAATTTTATACATCTAACCTTTTATTTAGAAAAGCTGCCTAAATTTATGATTTTTTTCGAATATATATATTATACATTTATGCTTAAACATTTTAATCTTTGTACAATTTTTAATTTCAGTAGGAATGAGGTTATATATTTTAGGTGCAATATAGTTTAAAAATCTCATATTTGCATTTGTATTGCTTCTTGGCAATTCAATAAAATTATTGGTCTTATTTCTTGTCTGATGGTCATGATTGACATACCTTTTAGATCCTTATTCCTATAAACAAAAGTGCATACCTCAGACCGTACATTAAACACATCGCAAGAGTACAATAACCTAGTAGGGTAAAGCCTATTTTTTTATAAATTACTTTGAGTATGTAGTTCTGTACTATGTTTAATGGGCGCAATGCACTCTCATACATACCACCCCACACACACAATAATACCATATCTTAAAAGTGATTCTACAATGGCTTTATAGACTGACATTAATAGGTTTTTGTTCAAAATGTTTCTTAGAATATAATTTTTTTTTATATATAACTATTTTTTCAAGCAATATTACTTTGTGGTATACTAATATTTTTTTATTTCTTTGTTTTGCAGTGAAAATACGCTCTTCGTTGGAGTCTGGAGATTGTGTGACGCTTAAAAATCCACGAGATTTGAAAATTGCCTCCCAGTTCGTGTAAGATAGGATACGTTAGTCAAGGTAAGAAAAAATAAAATTTGAAATAAATTATACTGATGATATCTTTATATATTCCTACCAAGCCTTTGTACTACACTATTAACTCATTTATCTTTGATTTGCGGCTAAACTCTCGAAAATTCGCCTGTGAACACTAAAGTCATAGAAAGTAATAAAATAGCAACAAACTGTCGGTTGCCACGACAAGACGACGAGGTGGCGGCATGGTTTGCGACTTGCATAATTTTTCCATCAGGTTCTGCACGAATTTTATTTAACGCCGTTGGTGTAAGGCATTCTTTTAAAAATTCTGTTTCATTAAAGGTAATTTTTAATTTTTACCCAGTATATCTTTAAACTTTTAATATAACTATCTAGTGCCAATACAGTTTAGTATGAGATATTTACAGAATTTTGGACTTTCATTGTCTTTGTTTTCAAATATTCACACAACGTTTCGGACAGTGCTTTTTCTGTCCGTTTTTAAGTGTAAAAGGGACAGAGATAGGACTGCCCGTAAAGTTGTGTAAATAATTAAAAATAAAGACATTGGAAGTCCTAAATTCTGTAAATATCACTTCTAAATTATTGTCTACCACATTCAGACAAACAGTTTGGTATGTTTAGTAGCACCAATAATTTTTTGATATTTTTTTTTTTATATGGACAATCGACGAAGGCTGAAAGCCTAAATACTAACGTACCGTGGGTGTCTTAAGCGAGGTAAGAGGGAGTTTGTTAACACGGGACTTAAAAACTTGAAGATTTGGGGGAGAAGGAAAGACCTCCGCTGGCAATAGGTTCCACAGTCTAGAAACTCTAGGAATAAAAGAACGAACGAAATGGGAAGTTCGGGGCTTGTCCAATTGAACCGTATAGGGATGCATACGCGCGGAACCACGAGTTTCTCTGTTGGGAGCTGCAAGAGGAGGGACTATACTGGATAATTCGTCGGAGCAGAAGCCGTAAAAGTATCTATAGAAGAGCGATAGATCTCCCACAGCTCGACGATGGGCAAGAGAAGGAAGTCTTTGAGTAAGTAAAGGATCATTAATAAGACGAACAGCCCTTCTTTGAATGGCATCAAGAATGCTGAGGGTTGTAGGGGATGCCATTCCCCAGACATGAGAACAATATTCCAGAGAGGGTCACATACAAAGTGTATAAATTGGAAGGAGAAAAATACTTTTTGGCTCGGAAAAGAAATCCAAGCTTTTTGAAGCCGCGGTGGCTATAGATACAATGTGTTTATGCCAGTTAAGGTTATTCTCAAATGGGACGCCCACAAGGTTAAATGTGTCCCCGCTCTGCAAAACCTGGCCACTCATAAGCAAAGGATGAGTGTTTGATGATTTTTTCGCGACAAAGAACATGATTGTGTTTTGGATGCATTAAATTGAATGAGATTTTGGGCGCCCTAATCCAAGATCAAATTAAGATCCTGTGAAAGAGATATCTGCTTCGCCCTCATGAAAATCAGGACACACTGTATATGTAAATACCTTATAACACATCTAAGCTTAAACCGAAAATTTTGATCAAGGTACGTAAGTTAGTTTGATGGGTCTATTTTAAGACAGCCGGTATAATATAAACAGGAGCTTATACTCATAAATTAAAAGAACTCCAGCTACCGCTACTCAAGTCATATTTAAACAAATCAGATAAACAAATAGTTAAATAATTTGGCGTTCGTGGGTGGTCTCTTTTAAAGTGTTGATTTTGATCTAACGCTTAAAATACTGTACAACAAGAGAAACATAAGCGTAGGAAATGCAATAGAAATTTATAGAAAATAATTTCTAGGAACAGTTTTTTATTTCTAAGTTTCGTTAATCCAGAGTCATTGTATGCCATTTTTTATTTAAATTACTAAGTCTCACTTAGAATAAGAAAAGACAGTTATGGCCGTTTCTGACTAAACTAAGAGTACAGAAAACAAATAAATTAGTGGAACAATTCACATTTATGTAATATACCCATCTAATAAATAATAGTTTAAAAAACTAAAAAAACACGCTTTTATATGCAACCGAACTAAAAATTAGAAAATAATTTTTCATTACAAAGAGTTTGTATTACAGTAATAAAAGGTCAAACAATGAATCATAATTATATACCTCAAAATAGAATTATAATTAAATTTAAGATAATAACAGAATAATTCACTTCAGAATAAAAGCGTGGGGTGCTTAATATATTAAATGTTACAATTATTTTATTTGTAAATATCTATGAGGGAAAAGTTATGAAAAAATAGTAAAATGCACCCCACGCTTTTTACTCTGAAGTGAATTATTCTGTTATTATCTTAAATTTTATTATAATTCTATTTTGAGGTATATAATTATGATTCATTGTTTGACCTTTTATTACTGTAATACAAACTCTTTGTAATGAAAAAATATTTTCTAATTTTTAGTTCGGTTGCATATAAAAGCGTGTCTTTTTAGTTTTTTAAACTATTACTTATTTATCATTTTTTAGTTCGATATATCAATTAGTTTTCTGCGGACATGTGATACTGAAATGTTTCATGAACTATTTCGTAATCTAATCATTTCATTTAAAGCTTCACTGTTGCATGGGGTTTCAGAACGCAACTACTCCGAACAAGTTTCTGTCAGCCTTATACTGAGAGTACGTCCGAAACTGCACGCATGCGCAGATCACGCACTAGCTCTTTCTCTGTTACTCTCCTACAGAAAATCTATAAAGGAATTTATTTATCCTGGCGATCCTAATCAGGATAACGGGATACTGATTCCAGATTATTGCATTGTCATGGGTTCTTGATACGTGTGCAAAGTTTCAAAGAAATCGAATCGCTGGAAGTTGGTGAAAATTAAGCTTAAAGATTCCGTTACATACATACATACATACATACAACCCAAC
This sequence comes from Listronotus bonariensis, assembly GCA_014170235.1. Taxonomy (NCBI): domain Eukaryota; kingdom Metazoa; phylum Arthropoda; class Insecta; order Coleoptera; family Curculionidae; genus Listronotus; species Listronotus bonariensis. The sequence continues at coordinate 7,849 of JACEGR010010987.1, read as the reverse complement.
CTAATAAAAGCGTGTTAAAAATGATATTTTAATATTGTAAAATTAAAAAAATAATAAAAAGTTACAGGGATGAACCACTCGGTTCTGGGATCCTGATATTTAGAGTAAATTTTCTCGCTAACCAGTAAACTGATTTAAAAAAACTTATACAGGGTATAAAATAGATAATTTAAAGCCACTTAAGATGAGGTGTCACTTGACCCCCTTTCCCATTTAAACTTTTTGCGCTTGTCTTTTTGGTGAGGGAAGTGACCGAAAAATGATCTCATAAATATAAAAACTGAGTTTTATTTGATGTTATAAACAATGATCTTGAATAAGTAAAAGTCTTTCTTGGACTTGCATTGTTTTAACATATATCAAAATGCACAACATTTCGACTGGTAAGCATCTTCAGTTGTCTTATTCCCCTGAAGACGATTGGAGATGCTTACCAGTTGTCCAAACGCCTTTTTCTCAAAAGTTGACAGGTTTTAGGACTTTTTAAGAGTGTACAAATACCAGAATTCTACGGGGTTGTTTATTTTAAGAGATATTTAATAATGATCTATTGCATGAGCAATGGTTTTGGTATATGGGCCAGTAATGCAATAACAAAACAAGCACTATTAGTCACCCATGCTTACATGCTGGTATTCACGTTCACGTTAGACTGTCTCTTTTCCTTACATTGCCTATGTTATTATAGCTTTATTTGTTTGTTTGTAAGCGCTAATCTTAGAAAATACTGAACCGATCATTAAAAATCTTTTACAATCGGAAAGCTACACTATGCGGGAGTGCTATAGGCTAGTTCAAAGAAAAATATAATTAACACCTGACAAAGTGGGCACGGGTCAGCTAATATAAGAAAAATTTAAAATATCAAAAGTTTTTATATAATTTAGTAATTTAAAATACTCTAAATACCCCACCAAAAAATGTGTAAAAAAGTTTAATAAATATGTAAATGAATAAATATTGGTACGCCGCTGCATCGATGCATTTAAAAATCTATATAAAGATTAAAACTGTTAATTTATGATGTCGGTTTAGGGAAATATGACATCTGTAACTCTTAATTTAGCTTTGAAAAATTAAACAGATTAAAATAATAAATAGTTAAGTAAAATTATTAACGGTTTTTTACAGATTATGTAATTTAATCTTAAATAAAGACAATACTCTTAAGAAAAGTAAAACCGGAATAAACATAATATTTATATTTTTTTCAATTAGTTCTACTGTCAAAATTTAAAGTTTACTATTATACTAACAGGTATTAATAAATCCTCTAAACATAATTTTTCGAAAGACTGTTTAAAAATAGCGAGAACAGTCTTTTAGTAATAAAAAAGAAATCGTCTGGGCTAGATGGAATACCAGCAATCGTTTTAAAAAAATGTGCTCCTGAACTTGCACCTATTTTAACCAGGCTCTTTCGAATTTCTTATGACACGGGTATTTTTCCCGACAGCTGGAGAGCTGCACCTGTCCAGCCTATTCCCAAGAAAGGATCTAAATCTCTTCCATCCAACTATAGACCCATTCACTTCTCTCAATGCTTTGTAAAGTAATGGAGAAATCCATTAACTCGCAAATTCTTAGGTAGGTATTAAGAAAAACATAAAATTTTACATGACAGGCAATACGGATTTCGTCACAAAAGATCTACAGCAGATCTTCTTTCCTTCGTTTCACAAAACTGGAACAAGTCTCTTGAGTTTCTAGGTGAGTCCCAGATCGTTGCTCTTGATATGTCTAAAGCTTTCGACCAAGTCTGGCATGACGCACTTCTTAATAAGCTTTCCTCCTACGGTCTTCCTACTAAACTCTGCTCTTGGCTCTCCAGATATCTTTCTTATCGACGTATATCAGTCATTGTTGATGGCCACTCTTCAAGCTTTCACGAGATTAATGCTGGAGTGCCTCAGGGTTCAGTACTAGCACCAACTTTGTTTCTTCTTTACATCAACGACCTTCTTTCTTCCACAACCAATCCCATTCATAGTTATGCTGACGATAGTACCGTTCACTCCACTTTTCAGGTTCCCAAACCAATCTCTCAACCCGACTTGGAAAGCAAACGCAGGGCGATGCAGATATCTCTTTCACAGGATATCAATTCGATATTGGATTGGGGCGCCAAAAATCTCGTTCAATTTAATGCATCCAAAACACAATCATGTGTCGCGAAAAAATCTCAAACACTCATCCTTTGCTTATGAGTGGCCAGGTTTTGCAGAGCGGGGACACATTTAACCTTGTGGGCGTCACATTTGAAAATAACCTTAACTGGCATAAACACATTGTATCTATAGGCACCGCGGCTTCAAAAAGCTTGGATTTCTTTTCCGAGCCAAAAAGTATTTTTCTCCTTCCGATTTATACACTTTGTATGTGTCCCAAATTCGACCCTCTCTGGAATATTGTTCTCATGTCTGGGGAATGGCATCCCCTACAACCCTCAGCATTCTTGATGCCATTCAAAGAAGGGCTGTTCGTCTTATTAATGATCCTTTACTTACTCAAAGACTTCCTTCTCTTGCCCATCGTCGAGCTGTGGGAGATCTATCGCTCTTCTATAAATACTTTTACGGCTTCTGCTACGACGAATTATCCAATATAGTCCCTCCTCTTGCAGCTCCCAACAGAGAAACTCGTGATGCCGCGCGTATGCATCCCTATACGGTTCAATTGGACAGGCCCCGAACTTTCCACTTCGTTCGTTCTTTTATCCCTAGAGTTTCTAGACTGTGGAACCTACTGCCAGCGGAGGTCTTTCCTAATTTATATAAATCGTTTAACACCATTTGACGCGTTCTTGTAATAAGTTCGCGATAAACATACTAAATATTTTATTGTAATCATTCACTTCATTCTGTTTTGTGTATTTAAAATTACTACCGTAATAAAATTGACACATGGCCTTAAATTAAACAACAAAAATATTTTAATAATAGTTTTCTCTTTAATAAATTTACATAATATTATGACATTACAATTTATTTATTTTTGCTTTTGCAAATTGGTAATTGTATCTTCTATGTTTTATATCTTAAATAGACACCTTAAATTTGGTGATTTGACATTTATTAATTTTATAGTAAAATTTTCATACCATACCATAAATCCCAGTACTTCTTCAGCAAATTAAAATTTTGGATTTTATATCGCTACCACCCTATAGAAGGGGAGTCCCTACCTCAAAAAAGTACATTATTTGACAGGGAGGGCCTTATTTGGGAAGTGATAAGCTTTTTTGGTAGTATAGAAGGGGAGCCCCGACCTTAAGAAAGTATACTATTTGAAATGAGGGTTTTTACTCTTCAACTTTTTTCGATCAAAAAAAAAAAAATTGAGCCCCTTGTCCAGGCCAGGCACTAATAATACCGGCCTTATTTTGACATCTGAGCTTGCGCAGATGCATGGTAGGATAAGGACTCCCTTAATAAGTATAGTGCCTGGCTTTATTTATGTCGGTTTTAGGTCGTGTCTTATTTTGGCCTTATTTTAACTTCGGAACTGTTCGTGTAAACCGAACGGCTGCCGAGCACGAAATCGAAAAATTTTTAGAAGTAAAAAGACTTAATACCTTGCTTTTTCAAATGTATTTCTGTAATTGTGTTAAAAGGAAGCCTACAACACAAAACAATAAAGAAAAACTACTTAAATTTTTCCTCCTTTTTTTTGGTTAATGATACTGTCAACATGATTTGCAATACCGTTCACTCCAGTTTTCAGGTTCCTAAACCCATCACTAAACCTGACTTGGAAAACAAACACAGAGCGATGCAGATATCTCTTTCGCAGGATCTTAATTTAATATTGGATTGGGGCGCCAAAAATCTCGTGAATTTTAATGCATCCAAAACACAATTATGTTCCTTGTCGCGAAAAGAGTCATCAAATATTCATCCTCTACTTATGAGCGGCCAAGTTTTACAGAGCAAAGACACCTTCAATCTTGTGGACGTCACATTTGAAAGTAACCTTAATTGGCATAAACACATTGTATCTATAGCCACGGCAGCTTCAAAAAGCTTGGATTTCTCCAAGTCCGACCTCCCTTGGAATATTGTTCCCATATCTGGGGCATGGCGTCCCCCACAACCCTAAGCATTCTTGATTTTATTCAAAGAAGACTATTCGACTCATTAATGATCCTTCACTTACAGAAAGGCTTCCCTCTCTTGCCCATCGTCGGGCTGTGGGGATTTATCGCTTTTTTATAGGTACTTCCATGGCTTCTGCTCTGAAAAATTGTCCAGTATAGTTCCTCCACTCACGGTTCCCAACAGAGAAACTCGTGGTTCCGCGCGTATGCATCCCTATACGGTCCAACTTGACAGGCCCCGAACTTCTCATTTTGTTCGTTCTTTTATCCCTAGAGTCTCTAGATTGTGGAACCTGCTGCCCGCGGAGGTCTTTCCTTCCCCCAAATCTTCAAGTATTTAAGTCCCGTGTCAACAAACTCCCTCTTACCTTGCTTAAGACACCCACAGTACGTTAGTATTTAGACTTTAAGCCTTCGTGGTTTGTCCAAAGATAAAAAAAATACCTCTAAATTATGTGTACAAGCACTATTTAAATAAGGCCGGTGTTAATAATTCCCGAGCTTAATAAGGCAACTTGCAATAATTCTCTATTATCTCTAAAAATGATACCCTTAAAAAAAAGTACCCACATACTTTAAATATCGCTTTTTATGCACCCAAGGTTGTGTTTATGCCGGAGTTGTTTTAAGCGAGGTTAGCAGCGCGGCTCGTCCGAAGCATCCTTATGTTATTATACCATAAAGGTGATTTTGTCAAGCTGCGCTGAGAACCTCGTTCCTCGTCGCTCTGACATAAACACATCCTAACTCACACTAACTAACCCTTTTTTGTAATAAAAATTACTGCTTTGTTCAGTATAAAAAATGCAGCAAATTCTAAGGATTATTTAATGTAAAATCTGTCCGTTACTCCATTAAAATAATGGTAATATAATGTTGTCAGCTGTTTCCTGTATAATGTTTCAATAAACACATCATCTCGCGTACTGCAGCTCTCAAGTGAGTACAAAAACACATTTATGTCGAGAAAATAAAGAAATTGTATGGGACTGTTGCAGAAGCACCTGTCTCTAGCTAAGAGCAGTCTACTGCTAAATATAGATAGTAAATTATTACGTTGTCAATCTTAATAACTAAACTTACCACTTATTATATGTTATCTGTTCTTCTAAGCAACATAAACTGACTATTTGGTTAAACAAATATCTAACAATCTTAATACATACTGAAAATAAACTTTTGCAGTATGTACCGGGTGTTAAAAGTTATAAATTTTCACCAACTTTAGTTTTTTTATATCGCATCAAATAAACAGGAATATCAATTTTAATAATCATCAATTTTAGGCGAAGAACTAATTCTAAAACGGTATTTACCAATCGGTTATGTTGACGTTTAAACAATGTTTTATACGTCAAAGTTGTTACCAATTAATACTGCGGTTATAATTGGTTGAACGCCTAAAATTAATAAATGTTGTTCTGGAAGCTGTTTTCAGACTTTTATTGTTTATTAGGGACGTTCCCAAAAAAATTACTTTTCTTGTGATTTTTTAAAACTACATATACATACACATACTTATAAGTATCCTACTATACATAGATTTTTTTAATAGGCCTTGCAGGACTAAATTTTGAGATAGGGGCTTTGAAAAAAATTGCATATTCAACATGTCAGTTCTATCCTGATGGACGTTTTAGAGCACGTTTAATTAAATATCATTTTAACTTTTCTCAGAATTTTTACCAAAAACTGAGAATCAATAATTAAGGATATAACAAACGTTTTTCATTAAAAAAATCACGTATGACGGTACTCGTATACGAGGTATCTCAAAAAATGTGATCGATGAAGTCGATGATGTGTCGACGCCTCTAGAGACTTTAATGGTCGCAGTACTCCTTAGGAACGTCCTTAAGGTATAAGGGCGATAAAAACTATGCTTTTTTCTTAATGGAACACTCTCTATATTTTAACACTATTAGGTAGACATTTTCTAAGTGCTTTAAGAAATACACACAGAGTGTTTACAATATTAACAAAAGTCTTTTAAAATGTAATCTAGCCTAACAGCATGTTTTATTCGGTGAATAACGTATAGCTTTGTTGCCGTCATTTTTTGTAATTTGGTATTTAGCAAATTTCCATTGTCAAATAAGTCCCGTTACACATGAGACGTCACGAACGGCTTAAGCCTGACAACAAGTTTTGCAATAAAAGTAATGTAAAAACTAAAAGTACAGAATCAGTCTGAAAAACTATTTTTTTAAAATTTAATTTTAACTAAAAGAGTCTAACAAGACTTTGAAAAAAAAATTTAAGGAAAATAAAATAAATCGTGTGAGATGAAATTAATTTCGGGTGGCCAAGATGAACAGTAAATTTTAGGTATGCCAAAATGGATTTGTATCTGTAACGTCACCACTGGTACGCTTCCGAATTAGCAGCACAATTTTTTTGGTTTAGTGCCTTAAAAAAACAAATGTATCCACTGTCGCCAAGAATATAATACTCAAAAAATTATCTCATAGGCTCGATTTCTTCCATAAGCTTAAATACAAAAATTCTTTCATTTAAATGGCCATATATCTTTTAATTATTAAGTTATCAAGACAATTAAAAAAAAAAAAATGTTAAGGAAAGGTGGAGCTATAACTTTATCGTAACCGTTGTTATTTACTGTTACCAATACACCTTACGGGGTGATAAAATTAAAAATAATAATAATAATAATTTTTAATTGCCCTGTATGATGTGCTGTTGAAAGGTAGTAATCAAATTTGTGATTATAAAATATCAGAAATGAGTAAGGGTATAATTTATTTACAAATGATATTCGTCCCAATTAATAGCACATTATATAGGCCGGTTAAAAGTTAAAGTTAAAACCATATTTATTTCATTCTGAAAGCGATGCCGCCAAGTACACAAAAAATGATAAAGTAAGCAAACCTTTTCGAAAGCACATAGCCTCTGACAGAGCCTGATTACATATTTTTAGGTAAATAAATAAAAAACATTGCGAAAACACGTATCACGTACTCAAAAAACCCTCTTATTTCGTCTCTGGCCTGCTATAAAACTGTGGCACGTGGCGTAGTCGTCGAGTTGAATATTTCTTGCTGCAATAAATCATTGTTCACAAAAGTGTTTATTTGCTTTATCATTTTTGTGTACTTGGCGGCATCGCTTTCAGAATAAAATAAATGTGGCCTTAACTTTGCTTTCTCTGCTGTTGGTCCCGTTGCAAGACGATTAACCAGCTCTCCCCCTTCCAGACTACGCTTTCCAGGGCTTCGTACGTGGAAAATCTGGATGGTCGAGCTTTCCGCTCCCAGAAATTCCGGTTCAAATTATTCAAATATTTACTTTTGTTCGATACGAAAAAATAATCGATTCAATGCATAAATTGTAGCTATCAATCCAAAAAAAACTGCTACTGTTATTGTGCATAACCTTCACTGTTACTTGCTGACGCTTCCAGTAGAGGGCGCCACCGTCCTCGGCCGTTACGAAAACACGTGCACACCGCTAACATAAAAACATCAGGTTTTTAGGAATCTTCACTCACAGCGCTTAGTTCCAGAAGAAAGATGCTATCAATTTAGCGTGAGTCTTTTCTCGATCCCCAAGGGCACAGAAACGCCTGTACAACTCCTTCAGCTGCCTACCCGGGGACGCTATGTAGCCTCCTACGAAACGTGACCGCACAACTTGAAGATCGCGGAGAGACTGTGGGCCTTAATTTTAACAGTAAATAACAACGGTTACTATAAAGTTATAGCTCCACCTTTCCTTAACATTTTCTTTTTT
>JACEGR010010986.1:0-16688 GCA_014170235.1 Listronotus bonariensis | reverse complement strand
AAGGGTGTTTTTTAACGATGATATAACTTTAATCTATAAAAATATGAAAGTAAATATATTGTGATCGAAAACATAATGCTATGTAAAAGAACAACTTATTACATTAACGTTTAAAAATTATTTGCGGCATGTGGCCACCGCGGCAGTCTACCAGATAGGCTATTCTTTTAGTCCAATTTTGAGTGACTTTTTCGAGTACTTCCGGTCGTATATCATGAATAACACGAGTAATGTTGGCTTCTAAGGCTTCTATCGTTGCTGGTTTATCAGCATACACTAATGACTTGACGTAGCCCCACAGAAAATAATCTAGGGGCGTCACATCACAGGATCTGGGTGGATAGGTAACAGGTCCATTTCTCGAAATTAATTTGTCGCCAAACCTTGTTTGCAACAAGGCGATAGTTTCGTTCGCCGTGTGGCATGTAGCGCCATCCTGTTGCATCCACATCTCGTCTGGATCAATATCATCCATATTTTTGAAACAAATATTCATGAATCATGGTTCGGTAACGTTCTCCATTGACCGTAACGTTCTGTCCAGCCTCATTTTTAAAAAATAAGGTCCGATGATCCCATTAGCATGTAAACCACACCACACGGTCACTTTTTCTGAATGTAATGGAGTCTGTTGGATTTCCTGTGGATTAGCATCACACCATATCCGGCAATTTTGTTTATTCACAAATCCAGAAAGCCAAAAATGAGCCTCGTCGCTAAACAGAATCTTACGATAAAACAACGGGTCACCTTCCAGCTGTCCTAATGCCCAGTTAGCGAAACGACGACGCAAGCCATGATCTTGCGGCTTTAATTCTTGCACCAGTTGGATCTTATAGGGGTATAGATCAAGATCTTTCCGCAAATTTGCCAGGTAGTTGACGGACAGAGCCCAACTTGTTGCGACCGACGACGAATGGATAACTTTGGATTCTCTTCCACACTTTCACTGAGAAGTAGTGGGATAGGAACAACAAATCAAACTTCTAATTAATAGTTTGCCGACGTTTCGACGTTTATTGACGTCTTTTTCAAGGCTGGAAGAGATGTAATTACTTTAGCAGTAATATGTAACAATTCAACAACACTAACCAAATAAACAATTTAAAAAAATTTATAAACAGTCTTTCATTAATTAATAACTTATATTATTATTATATATGTGTTTTTTATTTATTTTTTTCCCCTCTCTGTTAGGTACCTTAAGAGTTGTGCTTATTAAAATGTATATAACCAAAATATCTAAACTAAACACTTACCGAAAAATTAAAACAAGAAGTTCACGTTAAAAATTGTACTAAGAAAAATAAACGTTTCCATAAAATACACTTGTACAGACAACATTGATTTAAAATAGACACACATTCAATAAAACAGCGTTGTAAAGTTACTAAACTATTTTAAAAACCCAACAAACCAATCACCGAGAATGCATAAATCGGTTGATTATATTTTTTGATAACTTAACACAAAGATAATACATGGTGTCCCATTAAAAACTAATATTTTCTAAAAAAAAAAGAAAATTAAAAATATTGCAAAACTACTTTATTAGGTAAAAGACAACCTTAAGAAAATGTATAGGTATTAAAAGCCCTGAACTAATAAAAAAAAATACAGGGTGTTCTATTTAAAATCAGAAAGTTTCGTAGGTTTTAATTTATACAGTTTACAACTGTTTTCTCGACACCCTGTATGAGCAAATTTATTTATTTACAAAATGTACAAATATGATCTAAAAGATAATTGCCTGCCCAGGCAACTTAAAAAAAATTAAAATTGTAGCAATATGAAAAATTTCCTGAATTTTCCATTCCTCGAAATATTTTGAAGATTTAACCCCATGTAATATATAACAAAAAGTGTAAAATATACAGAAATTAAACAAAATATAAAATACAGGGTGATCCTATTAAAAAAACATAACTTTATGCAGTCACACTTTTGTGAGCAACCCTGTATACATCAAAATATTTCTACAAGATGAGGGTTATGCCTAGCTATATACCTACGAAAAAAAAGAAATTAAAAAGTTTTATGGATTACGAGTAAATGAGCTTCTTTGTCAGACTTCTGCCTCGAATACTATCGTTATTGGAAGTACGCTTAATACTATCGACACGTAAAATTTACGTATAATTAAAAAACAAGTGATATATTATAGAAGTGTTTATTAACTATAATTTTTTTATAGGAAACTGAAAAAACTACAAAAATTAAAAACCAACTTTAAAAATAGAACTAAAATAGTGTGTTTTTTAAGAACAACCAGGGCATATTTTAACTTGATGCTGGCCACATATTGGTTTTTTGCATTTTGAACAGTATGTTGTAGTCATCCTCTTCTTAGCGGTAGGACATATGTGGCAGTATTTTCTCGGGCCTTTTTTATTAATGTTGTGATCATCTGGGGTTTCTTCTACCTCACTTTCTTTTCCCAGAACATCCTCAATAATTTTTTTAATGAATGGTTCATGTTAGGTACCGTTTGCAATCGACTAATCTGATGAGCTTCTGTTAGGCTTTTATGTAGCTCTAGCATATACATTTGCCTTGTAATTGGCTTTCCTCCTTGAGAAATGACATTATGTGAGTAAATCACATATGAGTTTATAGAGGCCATATTTAGTAAATTATAAAATATGCACATTGGCCACCTTTTTGTTTTTCGATTTGCACACATGTTTTGACACATCTGGTCAAAAGTGTCCACCGAACCTTTAGTTGCATTATAGGTGTGAATAATTTCAGGTTTATTGGTATCTTTGTTAGTAGTTCCAGATGTGTGCATTGTAGATAAAAGTGTTACTATTTTATTGGTTTTTGGTTTATAGGATACCAGTGTGCTATTAGAACTGTAGGCAAACAATGATGTTCCCACTTGGCGTTGTTTATCATTTTCGACCAACATTGGTGGAATGTGAGGCTTATTTTTTCGAATCGTTCCAACAATTGTCAACGAATAAGGCCTAGAAATCAATCTGTCAGCTAAAGGTACATTAGTGAACCAATTGTCCATTGTTATGTTCCGATGCGTACCATAAATTGGGGCAGTCAGTAGTTCTACAAAATGATCTGCTAATGGACGGCCGTTAGTCTGAGTAGATTTACCCAAATATGGACTGGTATTTATTAGATATTTTGTGGAAACGTCACAGAGTAACACCAGCTTTAATCCGTACTTTGCCGGCTTATTTGGTATGTACATCCGGAACGGGCAGTGGCCTCTAAATCCCACAAGTTGCTCATCAATCGTGACATACGAACTGGGCTTATATTTGGTTCTACAAACTTCAATAAATTCTTCCCATATTTCAGAGATGGGAGCAAACACAGTGACATTTCTTCTTTCCGCCCTTGTTTCCTTGTTATCGAACCTTAGGCAAGCAGTTAAAAAGTCAAATCTTGATTTACTCATAGTGGCCCTGTAGCGTGTTCCACAATAGGATGTATCGAACATCATTTTTGATGATAAATGGTTATCCTTCATAACCGCAGCAAGTAAGTAAATTCCCAACAGAGCTTTTAGTTCAACCAAACTAGTATCAGAAAAAGTTTGTTTTGTCACTTTGTAATTTTTATTTGCTCTAGCAATTTCTTGATTCGTGTATAGTACTATTTTATTCAGCATATCGTCCGGTAAAAACAATTGAAATACATGTAAGGGATCTAAAATTTGCCTTACTTCAGGGACAGGACCCGGCCTTATGTGAACAATATTTTTTCCAGGAATTTTCCCTGCCACGTTGTTGCCTTTGGAATGCCACTTGTACCCATTTTTTCCTTCCAAACTTTCAATCTCGGGAATTAAAATATGTCCACGAGCTTCCTGAGCGGTTTCGTTGACAGGCTAAAAAGTTTACAAAGGTAACTAAAATGTTTTTTGCAGATTTGCATAACTTACTACAACTTCCTGAGAATGGAATGTAGTTGCTTTTGGCTCAGATTCATAAGATCCTTGTCTGAACTTTTCAGGTACTGGAGATTCTGGGGGTTCCCTACGGGTTTTTTACTCATCTAAAAGCAATATAATAATAGTGAAAATATTCTATTTTCCAAATTTATATAACTTACTCCTACTTCCTGATACTGTGATGTAGATGCCACTGGATCTTCAGAAACATGTGCTCTTTTTGTCCCAATTTTCTGTATTGAAGATTTACTGATTTTTTTGGCTCCCAAGCTTTTCTCAAACATATTTCTAGGGCTTCTTCTGGGTCGTCTTTTTCGGGCAAGTAGTCTGGGTCACATAAACTATCGTCAGAGTCACTATCTATAAAGTCTTCTCTCTCAACATTATCGTCCACTTCACTATCACTACTTTCATATAAGAGTTGTTCAAGTTCAGCGTCAGTTAATCCTTTTCTGCTCATTTTCGAGTTATAAAATTCTCGCTTAATCCTATCGCTACGTCAGACTTACGTACTAAAATTTATCTCTTGATACTATCGACACGTAAAACTGACGTGGTAGTGATTTTAAAAATGAACCGACACAAACACTTACACACACTAAGATTCTACTAAACCTTTGCGTAACGCGCTTTATTATATTTTAAGGAGAGCACTGCTAGCGGCGGGAGTAGGGATTTTACAGGGTTGGGTCGCTGCAGTGAAGTTTTGGAACAGATACGTAATTTTTACGTATGATAGTATTCTCAAACCCAACGTGCATGCTTTGTTCGGCGAATACGCTCAGAACGGTCCACGCGCTATCGGTCCATCAAAGGTGATGCTCAATGTTGAAAGGTGTTTTGGCGGTAGCCGTGTTAGGACCAATCAAAAAACGCGTTCGTAGCCATTGCATTTATAACTACATAGTTGAAATATTTCTGCTTCAAAACAAGACTGTTAAAAATTGAATAAACACAGAAAAAGTGTAAAGAAATTATCGGATAATACCAGAAACAGGAAATATTGTGGAACCCCGCCATTCACAATATTATAACAATATCAAAAAAGAAAATAAAACGCAAGAAATAGCTAATGAAAGTTAACGGAGATGAAGTGGAAAAGAAATTTGACATTTGATTCTCTGCTTCTCATCAAACAACGGCGATGTCCAACCGATTTTAAGTTTTGGAAAAACGATCAGATTTGTGGTGTACTTAAATAAAAAAAATGTTTTAAATAAAAATGACTCTGGGATAAAAGAAAATAAAATCTCTTTAAAGTACTACTTTAGATATAAACGTCTACATTGGACATTTTTCTTTATTTTATTTTAATAATATCCAACTATCAATTTATCCAAAAAGTAATAAAAATAATAAACTAGCAATCTTGACCACAAGTGTCTATTTGGCAACATGCTCGAAAGCTGTTTATTGTCGACTAACACGCAAACAATTGAAAGCTGTTGTTCGGTAAATTTTACTTAAGCTCTCTGAAAAATCGCAAAATTCATTTTATTTGGTCAGTAAGGTTTAAATTTATTTTTCGTATTTTACAGAATATGCTTGTTAAAACTTTTATTTTTTTTTTTAATATTTATTACGTCTATAAATATTAATAATATCTATATTTTTAAATAGGGGTTTGAGTTTTATAACGTGTATATAAAAATAAAGTTAAATCAAAAAAATCGTTTTTTTGTAGGCATAGATAGTCGAAGTGTTAACGAAATCAAAGCAAAAAAACATGAGATCTTTAAAAAATTAAATATTACAAAAATAAAAAATAACCTACTCTCTACTCGATTTATATTGTGTATAAAAATTAAACCGAAGAACATCGTTTATTTAAACTTTAGAATTATTGTAATTTCCCATTTTAAGACCCCTGGTATATTTTTACTAATTTAAAATATCATTTTTGGAACAAAAAGACTGCATTTGCCACTTTTTGACTTTTAACTTCTGGATATTTTTTATTAAAATTAATAATATTGCAATATGGCGGTTAATTTTAGCTTAATACGTCGCGGCAAAAGTAATGTGTTTATCACTCCTAGATTTGTATCTATCAGTAAAGCTATTTTTCCGTCAATTTTAATTACAACATTTTTCATTTATCGCGTTCCTAGCACCTAGAATAACAATATTTAAAGGTTATACAGCATGTCTTTGGAAGTTCTTAACAAATGGGAAACTATTAATAATTTTACGAAAAAAACTTTTCCTTATAAAAAGTCCTGCCTGGTGAAGAAATACATTTCCACAAAAATATTTGAAGTTGGATGTACAGGGTGGCTAAAAAATGACTTGTTTCCAAATTAAAATAAGGGATATTTCCTAATAACGGTACCAAACTTTAAAAGGTGATTTCTTATGTCTTTTTATGAGGAAAAGTTTCTATAAACATATGTCCGGAGTTGCTTAGTTTTTGAGATACAGGGCGTTAACTATATATATTAAAACTACATAAAAGCCAGTGGCGTAAATTTTGCTCTCAATATTATTGGCTGTTATGCCCACTGGACGGCACTGGCGTTTTAGTAGCTTTTATATTTTTTCCTTTAAAAGAACTAAAAATACAACTTTTTAGTAAAGTACATTTTCTTCGTATCTGGCTTCGTATTTAATATATTTAAAAACAAACTTAAAAAAATAATTATCTGTATCTTAGAAAGTAAGCAATTCCGGATATATGTTTATAGGAACTTTTCTTCATAAAATGATATAAGAAATCACCCTTTTAAGTTTGGTACCGTAGTTAGGAAATAACCCTTATTTTAATTTGGAAACAAGTCATTTTCAAGCCACCCTGTATATCCAATCTTTAAATATTTTTGTGAAAATGTATGTTCTCATCAAGCAGGACGTTTTATGAAGAGACAGTTTTTTCGTAAAATTAATAATAAAAAGTTTCCCATTTGTTAAGACCTTCCGAAGACATGCTGTATATGACAAAATATCTTTTTCAGTTCAAATGCTTAAAAATATACCGGTTATCCTATTTCAAGGAAGAAATGTTTTATAAAATGGAAATGATTCACCCTGTGGATACACAGGGCGTATCATTTCAATTTTATACATGTTTTATTTATCTATACTATAAATTAATTTTACATTTTTCTAACAAAGCCACTATTTTGTTACAAAAAATCATGACTCCCTTTTACATAAAAGCCTATTATTATTTTAATAACTATACACTTATATGGTTTAAAAAATTAAATATTATGTACGCCAGTGTAAGTGACACATCAACTAAAAGCCCTAATGGTGAAATCTACCTTTGATTCGGTTGCTGTCGCGTTTACTGTTACATTGCATAAATTCATATTTAAATAAATTGTAGTAGACACGAACGTATATACAGGGTACTTCCTAATTACGGTACAAAATGAAGGGGTAATTTCATATGTTTTGTTCTTTAAAAAAAACAAGTTTTTATAAACATATGCAGTGGCTTCATTTTTGATTTACAGGGCGTTTAAGTTTTTAAAAAAGTCGTTATTTTTAAATATCATATAAAACCTTTTAAACCGATTTGGATAAAATGCTGTACACTTATTTAATGCAATAAGGCATTTGTAAATCTTTACCTAGGTTAGGACAATAGGGCCCAGTGGCGTCACCGTGGGCACTACAGCCAATATTATCAAGAACAAAAGTTAGCCACTGACTTTCTGTGAAGTTTTTATACCATTTCTAGATTAAGCAATAAAAGATGTAAATTTTAGTCTTTTATATTTTTCGTATCTCGCTTTGTTACCAATAATAAAAATGAACCACTTTGTGATTTTGAATAGGTGTCCTGAATAGCAAAAAATAATATCAAAAATTAAAACATAAACAAATTTGACCTTAGTAAAGAGAAAAAATGACAATTTTGATAAAATACACGACTGCTTATTTATTATTTAAGGCAAATAAATGTGTTATTTTTAATTTTGCTTTTAATATCATGTTGTCTATAGGTACCTTTTAGAAGAAATTAAAGTACCTAGCTTTAATACTTCTTTTTAACAACAAAGGTAAATACGAAAAAATACAAGAAACTAAAAAGTTGAACTGGTCATCACAAAAACATATCAAATCTTCATAAAAATCAGTAGCGTACTTTTTTTTCAAAATAATATTGTCTGTGGTGCCCACTAAGCCGTCACTAGACCCAATAATCCTAATCTAGTCAAAGCTTTACAAGTGCGTTATTGCAATTAATGAGTGGCCCAAATTTTATCACATCGGATAAAGGGTTAATAAGAGATTTAAATGATATTGACTTTTAATGAAAACTTTAATGCCTTGTATCTCAGAATTGAAGCAAGTCCGAACCTATGTTTAGAGGAACATTTTCGTTAAAAAACATAAGAAAGCACCCCTTAAGTTTCGTACCGTAGTTAGGAAACATCCCGTATAGCTTTTTTATGGGGCGGTGGATTAACAGGTAAAAAAGTATTGCGAGCAAAAAAACAGAAAAATTTTCTCGTTTGAAATTTGAAAATACTATTTTACCACGACCACATACGAAAATGACTTAAAACGCACTCCATAATCATTTACAAAACGATTAATATCGCACGCGTAATAAAATCTACTTTTCAACACTAGTGTTGAAAAGTAGAATGACAGATGCTTAAATTCCGTGAAAAAAATAAAATAATTTTACAGTATTTTTTAACAAAATAAAAGTCTTAACTTACCAGTGCTCACAAATATTGTTTTTTTTTACTAATTAAATTATTATTATAGCTGTTATTTATATTTGAAGGATTATTAGGTTATAGACTTTTTATTAAATGGGAATGGGAAACGCGTTTAATAATAGGCAACCCATTAAACATATGTACTGAATATCGATAGCGTGTCGATAGATCGAAAACTATCCTAAAATTTAAACTTATTTTAAATTTAGCTATATAAATATACCAAACACCTTATTTGCTATAAAATACTCCTTCTATGCACAAGGTACTTTATAGATGAAGTCGTTCAAGATAACTTTTTAATGTTGCAACGTCGATTTCAGCATATCGACTAATGTTTTTCATCCCTTTAAAGTAAGGTTTATATTAGCATATATTATATTTATTATTGTTATTCAAAAATGTATACTTATATAGTGTTTGTGTCCAGTGATAAGGTATTTTCACGTAATTTTACCATGAAACACTTAATTAAAGACAAAACAGTGCCTGTAATTCTGTAAGGTACCCCGTAAGGGTTTTTAACCATAACATTTTCTCTTTTCTTCTTCTCGTTTACTAAGGGGATTGAGGGAGTTCACTATACGCATTAAAAACATTACAAATAATGAAGGCCTTTGCCATACCCCTGGTTGTAGGCGTTAAAGCAAAACACTAATTCAAAGTGTGAAAAAAGTGCCAAACTGTAACTTTTTGTAACACTATATGTAGTAAACTTAAATTAAGTACTTCATCTTTATTTTAAACTTACTGTTTTTCAACGGCTGTAAATAAAAATATTGTTAGGCCGCGAAACAGACAAATAAAAGGTACAGCCGAGAAACAATTAAATTACTATTAAATAGTGTTCATATTATTCTATTATGTTATTCATATGTAATTAAAAAATAATATATTTGTATGCAATGAGTACATTAGTTGGTCGTTAATTTTAGCCAACATCGATATATTATTTCGATTAGGGCACAAATTGACATGTGTGCAACAAATGAAATCCGTACTAACCAGAGTGCTATAATTAAATTTTAGAATTTATAATACAACTTCAAAAGCACCGTAATGTAATTTTCCAATTTAATTGAGAATTATATTCGTTACAAAGCTAGCTTATAACGAATAAACTCTAATTACTTCTATTTTTAAAAGATCTTTTTATTAATATTGAACACCTAGTATAAAAAAGTATACATTTTGGGCACTTTAAAAATATTTTTGCTAAATAAAGATATACGTGAGGTGTCAAGGTTTTTAAAGTATAAATTAAACAATTTTCTAGGTTACTTTTATAATAATAAAATAAAAATATTAAACAAACTGGGTCGCGTAAAAATGCAAAACAAACACTGGAAAATTTAATATTTAAAGAGAGATAAGAGGTAGAAGTGAAGTCAGAAGTGAAGTCAAGTATAAAGTTAAAGTTCTAGTTAATCCCCGTACGGGCTACCCCTTGTAGGGGGTATGCCCGTACCAAAATTAGTTAGTCACATAAGTTAATTTGGTTTTAAAAATGCGAAGTTAGTTTTTATGGTCCACCGGTCTCATGGTCCCATATGGTACATTGGTCCAAGTGACGTAAAAGTGACCCTATATGTATATTTCAAAATTATACGTCACATATACTAGGTGTTCACAATATCTACTAACTATGTTTAACTTTTCTCTGCAACTTTTGCAAGAGATGGGATGGTTGATACGCGAAACTTTGTTTTTGATTTGTGGTATAAATAGTAAAACTATCTACTTTTTTAAAGATTGCAATAGCCATTTGTGTTTTTATAAGGTGTTAAACTTAACACTTAAGCCACCTGCGAAAAGAGACAGATTTGAGTGAATCGCCGAAACACCTTAAGATATTTATTAAAGGGAAACATTTTTTACAATTGGGTTTTTGGAGGGTTGGATTCTTTAACCCCTTAACCACCCGAGCCACCATCCACAAAATTGTTAAATGAGAAAAAGGGCTGAGTGATATATTATTTTAAACCTCCTGACGAGTACTTTATTTATAACCCTAGAATATAAAGTCAAAACCTTCACTTACTGCAAAATGGCGGTAATTCAAATATTACCCGAATACCTGATTTGGATGGCCATATTTTCAAAACTAACAAGGTTAGATAAATATATTGTATGTTTTTTTTTAAAGCTTTTTAAAATATCCTTTTATTTGTGATACTGGTAATAATATACAGGGTAGAATAAAACGCGTATATATATTTTTTTAAGCACCATTTACAATACCTTTAGAGAGCTTTAAGAAAATACCACATTAGGTATATCTAACTTTATTAGTTTTGAAAATATGGTTGTGTAAATCAGGTAATTAGGTAATAAACCTCTCAAAAAAATTAACGCACCCGGCCGATTTTTTTTATTAACTTCAATACAAAAATGATTTAATTTAAATGGCCATACTTTTTTTAACAATTAAATTATTACTTTTGCATGTTATTTACTGTTAACGATATATTCCACAGAGTAATTTAAAACGATATATTCAACAGGGTAATTTAAAGATAAAAAAATTAATGCCTGGGATGATGTGCTGTTAAAAAGAAGTATTCTTATTTGTGCATAAGTTATGGCCTTCCTCATTTCCAATATTTTATAATCACAAATCTCATGACTCTCTTCCAACAGCACATCATATAAGGCGATTAAATATTATTAATTTTTTCAAAAACTTTTAATCACCCTGTAGGATATACTGTTAATAGAAAAAACACTGGGTATGTCAAAATTATAGCTTTATCATTCCTTAACATTATCTTTTTTTAATTGTCTTGATAATTTTATTAATAAAAGAGCTATAGCCATTCAAAATTAAAGTATTTTTGTATTAACGCTTATGAAAAAAATGGGGCTGTTGCGTTAATTTTTTGAAGAAGTGTTTTTAAAGTACCGCCATTATGTAGTGTTGAAGATATTGACTTTAAATTCTAGGGTTATAAAGTACTCGTCAGGACCCTTAAAGTGATGTAACACTCGACCCTTTTTCCTATTAAAGAATTTTGGTGTGGTGGAGGTTAAAAAAACGCAGCCCTTAATACATATCGTGACGTGTTCTGTCGATTTTTTCAAATCTGTCTTTTTTTGTTTATGTATAATGTTTGCCATATACCGTATATTACGACCATCATATTTAAACTTCAGTATTTTCTTTTAGAATAGAGATACTGATATTATTAAAAAATATATAAAGAAAACGTGGAGTTTCAAAATTCAATACACTGGTAAAAGTTGTGACAATAAATTATCCCACAGGGTGTTCAAAAATTTAAACACAATGCAGCATTTGGCTCTTCTTTGTATAACACCTTATCCTATAAAACTTTTTGCAATTTCCATAATAAATATAATTCCTAATGGAACAAACTACAACTGGACCAAAATATAATTAAGGTTGGTCAAAAAACCAAAATGTTATTTAAGATTGAACTTGAACCAAAATTTTCTTGGTCCGTTTTTTCTTTCCAGGAGTGTAGTTCGAATTATCGGGATTTTAATTGCACGGCAAAACTTGACACACCAGGCTAAAGTAATTTAAAATTATAACTAAGAAAAATTTAATCTTTATTTAACTTTAAGTAATTTTACATAATTACGCGACATTAAATTTAATATCTAATAATGACTGTCCATACTTACCAAACTTAATAAAATTGTTAAACAGGCGGTAATAAAGACACCTAAAAAGAAACTCTCATTTCCTTATTTTAATTTATTCAAACAAATATGTACGTATTTTTTACTTCATCTCTTATTGAAATAATTTAAAAATTGAATAGAATGAAAATTTAGGTTTAGTGAATTTTTTAAATGATCTAACTATAAAAAAGTATTTATATATATATATAATTATATTTTACATCTCCTAATACGAAAATAAAATACATCATTTATTAAAAAAATAATAGAATATTGTTCAACAAGTTTTGAAAAAGACTATTTGTACACAAGTATGACATTTGTGCACGAGCCGTAGGCGAGTGCTACAAGTCATACGAGTGTGCAAAGAGTCAGTTTCAAACGTGTTGCACACGATACTTTTTCTTTGACAGCGGAAAATGAGGACTAATATGTAATTTTTATTATTATTACTAGTTCAAGGGCCATTTTTTTAACAACCTCCGATAGTGCGTTGAAATTGCCAGGCGAGCGACAGCAGACAAAACCGCGTGGCAGACATACTCATACAACCTCAGCCGTTTCAAATCTCCTGACACCATTTTGAATTATTCTGACGACTTGTAAAAAGGGAGCAACAACCAATTCTTCTGCTAAGTGCACAACAAGAAAAGATTATGGCCACAGTGTTTTGAGACCTAAAAGGTGAATTGCTCCGCGTGAATTTTTTTAGCCAGTACGCCTGACAAAAAATTTTGTATTGAAAGTAATGTAATCTAAAGCTGCGTCCAGACTTGCAACAATTCGCCAAACATCCGTCCAAACCAACCAACCTATTTGCACGCTCCTTTGATGCAAAAACCGACAAATTCTGAATCACCGCGGAATCGTTTCCCAAGCCCTTGGAACGACGTGATTCCGTCCACGTCCGCGCTATTTGGTGCGCTATTCGGCGCGGCGAATTGTTGCAAGTCTGGACGCAGCATTACGCGTACGCGCAGCGTGTGCATGTGCAAGGTTACATTACTTTCAATGCAACAGGCGAAGCGTGGGGCGCACTAAATGCAGCAGGCTAATGAGTAACTCTGCATCGTTTGCAGGGAGCCATTCAGAAGAAAAGAAATGAAATGCTTACTTCTGGAGTCTTGCTTATTCATGACAATGCTTGTCCGCACAATGCTGTGTAATGGTCTGCTTAACGGGTTTCAGTGGGATATTTTTGATTATTTTGCGTACAGCACCGAGCGACTTCTACCTGTTTCGTAAACTAAAGAAATGGCTGAGAGTACACAGCTTCCGTACCGGCGAGGAGCTTCAAGACGACGTCATCACTCACCTCAAGGCACTGGCGGCAACCTTCTACGAAGAAGGTATTGGCAAGCTTGTTAAGCGGTATGATAAATGCCTCAATTTAAATGGCGATTACGCCAGTGGTGGGTGTAGCTAGGTCAGCAGAGTCCCTAGGGCAAAAATCTAAAGTAGGGCTCCAAAAATTTGAATAGCAAAAAAAAATAGTCTCTAGCAGTATCTTTATCTATTTGCATAGTAACCACCACACCAAAAAAAAAAAAAAGCCCGAGGTCCCTTTTTAACTCCAAAGGGCCCAAGCTTAAGGACTCAGAGGCACTGCTCCGCCTAGCCACATAGTACCTACTCCACTGGATTACGCCGAAAAGTATTCAAATATTCATGTCGCTTTTGGTAAAAAAATCATTTCAATAATCATAATATGTAGTTTCATTTTCCTTACCAGAGGAAAAAAATGGCCCTCGCATATATATATATATATATTTTTTCTACTAAAGTGGTTCTGCACAGAAAGACATTTAACTTTACTAATATTAACTAAGTAATTTAGAACTAAACATCAAAATAAAAACGGAAGTTTGTTCTATTTTTTGTTATCCGTATGTCATGTCAAATTACAGGAATGGGGAACTGAACTGTTGGTAAAAAACTAGACATGTTCAGCAGTACGTGAATGACCGGCGTAAATAATTTTTACGGTATTTTCGATTTGATTTGAGGCTTTGGATTTGTAATACCTCAGCTAAAACCAGCATAATATCTAAAATGATACAAAAGCATACATTATAATATCGTCTCGGATAAGGGGTCAGGTGGGTTTCAAAATTTTAAAAAATGTGTTTTTTTTGTTTTTTGTCCTAATAAATAAAACAATACATTTAAAATATTTACCTTAAATGTCAAATCGGTCCGGGTAAAATTCTAAAACCGCGCCCAGATTTGCAATAATTCGTGCCAAACATCCGTCCAAACTAACCAACCTGTTTGCGCACTCCTTGGACGAAAAAAACTGACCAGCTCTGAATCACGTCATCACATAAAAGTATTTTTTTTCCTAACATCATTTCTATATGACAATTTTTGATATTAGCAAAAACACAGGTACTACTACTAGATGACTGACACAATTTGATATCTGATGATTGTATTTTGGATCATGCAGAACTTTTTAAAAGGAATAACTTTTTTGTAAATTAATTTTAAAAAAGTTTCCCATATGACGCTAACTTACGTAGAAACATTGTATGCTAACAGACAAAAAAATGTGAGACCTTAAAAGAACGACTATTTCACTAGAGTGTTTTACACTGGCAAAATGTCATAGCAACCTTTTGTTTTTTACTGGCAAAACTTCTATCTGCTCCTACCTAGATAAAACCAACATGATGGTATTTGATCGATTATTTCTCTTAATAGAAAATGGACCAATCAGACACCACAATTATTCGAATGAATTTTGTTTAGATAAGTGATTAAACTCCTATGTGCCGTTTAACCGCGAATTGAAAACGTTAAATTTTATTAACAGTAAAATTCTGTGTTGTTGGCTTTAATGTAAGTTTTTCAGGAAATAATCAAGCCGTATACCACTCGACCTACAAATTTAAATCGACTAAACTACCTAAATAATTTTTGTAAGATTGGTTTGGAAAATAGTTGCATGGACAATAATTTAAAAAAACCCTCGAACGCGTCGCGTTCTCTAATTTTGATTTTTGTTTTAATTAAATTATTGTACATTCAACTATTTTCCAAGAAAATCTTTCTTAAAATATTGTTGGGTAGTCAGAGTTGGGTCGTATTCGAATACTCAGTATTCTGAATAGTATTCAGTATTCGGGTATAAGTGGTATTCGAATACCAAAATTGTTATGATTTGAATAAGAAAAGGGAAGCAAAATATGTAAAAATAGAGATAAGGACCTTTTTTTATTTATTATTTTATTTTTTTTGCTCTTCAATATTGTTATAGGTTTTCTTTAGTAGTATTGATCTTGTCGTTTCCAGTATTCGAATACCAATTCCGGGTATTCGTGTATTCAAATACTTTTTTCTTCCAAGTATTTAAATATTCGGTATTCGAATACTTTCGTTTTTCCGGTATTCGTATTCGTATTCGAATACCGATTTTCAGTATTCTGCCCAACTCTGTGGGTAGTTTAATCGATTAAATTTATAGGTCTTGTGATATAATCTAAATCTAATCTAATATATTATATAAAATGCTAATGTACGTTCGTGTGTCCACGATTTTCGCTATCATCCGCAACTCCGATCGACTTCCCGTCGGGTTACAAATACCCCTTGGTCTCCCATTGTGAGTAAGGGAGTTTGGTCGGGGTGGGTGGAAGTGGGTGGTTGTGGGTGGCAAAAATGTAATATATGTGTAGTGGCGCCATCTGTTGTCGAGTAGTTGAACTTCATTCAGAACAACGGTTATTTGGGTCTCATATAAACTCCCGAGCGAAGCCGGAATCATAGCTAGTATATTATATAAAATGCTAATGTACGTTCGTGTGTCCACGATTTTCGCTATCATCCGCAACTTCGATCAACTTCCCGTCGGGTTACAAATACCCCTTGGTCTCCCATTGTGAGTAAGGGAGTTTGGTCGGGGTGGGTGGAAGTGGGTGGTTGTGGGTGGCAAAAATGTAAAATATGTGTAGTGGCGCCTTCTGTTGTCGAGTAGTTGAACTTCATTCAGAACAACGGTTATTTGGGTCTCATATAAACTCCCGAGCGAAGCCGGGAATCATAGCTAGTATATGATAAAACCTATGTTGGTTAAAGTAAAAAAGGTTAGAAACTATTGTTGATTTATATGCAAATTAAAGGGTAAAGACTTACTTATAATTCTTGTAAAATAGTCTTGTCGAATAACATTTAAGAAAAAAATTAGACAAAATATTTCTGTTCTTTTATTTAAGATTGTTGCATTATGGTAATTTTGTTAGAACATTTAGTCAAGACCACTCGTCTGACGGCTCGTGGTATTGTTGTAAATGTTATTTACGAAAATGCCAATCAAAAAACTTTCATTAAATTAAAATATTTTGCCAGCAAAATTTTCTTTCTTATAATAATATATACGAGAAAAGTAAGTCTATTTTTTTAAGTAAATATGAGTAAAACACGTTGTGCAAGGACCTATTAAAAATGTT
>JACEGR010010985.1:0-16688 GCA_014170235.1 Listronotus bonariensis | reverse complement strand
GTAGTGATGAGGACAACTCCGATGCAACAGCGCTCTGCTACATTATTTATTTAATTAATGTTTACATTTTTGTGCATAAATACTAGAGTTTTCTTTTTTCTTAGTACAAGCATTTTGTTGTTTTGTACCAAAGTCGGTCTATATAAGCTCAGGACATTCGGCCATATTGCTTTAACGTGTTATGACGTCACATCTCCCATTTTTCGGCCATGTTGTTCATTGCCGGAGATATACAGTTTATTGTATTATTAGAACAATTGTTTATACAACAGTTTTTAATTATCAATAAGTAAATTCTTTTACTTTAAATAAAAAACATTTGGAATTACATCTACCACTTTCAAAACAATGCAAAATGAAATGCGCAAATTCTAGATGCCACTGGATTGATCATCGGCTTTGATTTTACCCAGTCTTGCCAACTTTTCTCCGTGGAGTGTCCTTCCTTGCGTCCCCGACCTCGGACCGCCTAAAAGTTGAGGAGATGTCGCAACCTTATAAATATAAACTAACCTTGGTTTTGTACCATTATTCTGTAAGATTTTTTTATTTATTATATATATAGTATATATTATATATATACTAAAGGAATTTCGGATATTCATAATCTTTATTTATAAATATTCACACAACGTTTCGGGCAATCCTATCTCTGTCCGTTTTCAAGTGTAAACTGTAAAACGGATAGAGATGGGACTACCCAAAACATTGTGTGAATAGTTATAAGTAAAGACAGTCGAATCTGGAATTCCTTTAGTGTCACTGATGCTATTAATTATATTACTGAGATGCTATTCTCATTACAATTAAAAATATTTAGCTCTTTGCAGTTTCCACTACTTTTTTAAAATAAATTATTGCTTACATATTTAAATAGTTTAGCAATCATTTATTTGCACGCCTCTGATTAGACTCGATATTGCAGAATATTATTTCCCCTGCCTTCTTGCGTCGTCTCGTACGTTTCAGTGGGTAAACAGTACATAGATCTCAATGTATATAACGCAAAATCACAATTTTTAGATATTACTTATAATAAAAATTTAAAATTATGTAAGTAATTATATTCTATTGATAGATTTTTTCTATGTGTAAAATAGAAATTAAAACTTTAAGTTAAATTATTTCCTTATTCTTTAAAAAAGAACAAGTTTCTAAAAACTCATATTGGGTACTGTAAGGTTTCTGAAAAGCATATGCAAATAGTAATAATAATTAAATCAATTTTTATTACAAAAATATACCTTAACTGTAGAACAACAAATTGCAAATTTTTGTTTAATTATTAGAATACACCTTCTGCAACTCTGGGATTAAGTTCAAATAAAATTATATTTAAATTTAACTAAGAACACGTTTAGATTTAATAAAACATACAAAAGGAAAAAAGTGTGCAATTTAAAAACACTTTCGATTTTGTAAGACCTGTTCTGTAATCGATAAGTGAAAAAGTGACGTAAAATTAGAACCATATTTTGTAGATACGTGGAAGAAAGGTGTAATGGTAAAAATCATTAGCAATGATACATATATTGTTAAAGTTGATGAGAAGCTTATGTATAGGCATGTTATTAGTTTAAACAAAATTGGAGAACAAAGCAATATTGCCGTACCTTAAAATGTTGCATTTATGCAAAATTCTATTTCAAGCACTATTGTTTCTAATGATACACCTTCATTTCCTGTTTTTGAATGTGCTGAATAATAACATATTGTTATTTTTAGAAGATTCACGATTCAAGGTTTAGAAGTACACATTAAGATCATGGTCTTTACCACTTTTAGCTGAACCAAATGGTAGAACTAAAGAGTTGTATAATCAGGCCCATATTGGTATCACAAGTTTATTGGAAAGATGTAATGGTGTAAAAATGAGGTTTTTAGATGTTTGCTAAAATATAGAGAACTAAATTATCATCCCATAGTCTGCAATAATTAGCGCGCTTGTGATGTTACTTTAATAGGTGTATAGACGCAAATTAATCATCACCAGTTGTAGACTTCTTAAGTTTTTTATAGCAAAAAAATATTTTGACGAGTCAAAAAAGTATAAAAATTTAAAAGGTAATATTTCAAGTCAAAGTGGTAAAAGGTCCCTAAGCAATGAAAACTTTTATTTTAAGTAGTGGTGTAAAGGGACATAAAAAATTTAAGAATTAAAAAACTAAAGTGCAATTTAGCCAACGAGGATAAAATAGCTTTGATTTCATATCAAGACAGTGAATTGCTAACAATCTCAGAAATTGAAATACACTTTGTAGTGGATAGGAGACCAACACATCACTAAGTTAACAAAAGTGTGGGCAAATATTTGTGTGACAAATATTCTAACTATTTTTAAATAATTCTGTCACTGTCAGAGTGACAAATACTATAATAACATGTAATTAATTACCTTCCATAGTAAGAAGTACTAATAGGTATGTCAGCTATTAGACTTATAATAAACACTTAATTACTTAATTGCACTAACAAAACAGTAATATGTTAATTAATTATGGCCGGTTTTTCGGTAAAGTAAGTAAATATGTATCCACAGTAAACTAAATATTTGACTTACCTTAGTAGTAGTTCTTACGATGAAAGATAACTAATTACATGTTATTATATTATTTGACACTTTAACAGTGACAGAATTATTTAAAAACCATTAAAACCAAAATATAATTTGTACCTTGTATATTAACTGTATTGTCAATAAAAAGAGTGTATCCAAATAAACATTATTTATGTTAAGTTTGTTTTTGTATCTTGTACAGAGGCGAAGTTATTATATATATATATATATATATATATATATATATATATATATATACTATAAAAATGAATGGTTCTTGGGCCTTGATATAAATACATTAATAAAAGGTAAAGTTCTTTGGGCATATGGCTCATTAATGACGGTAAAAATAAATAAATAAAAACCTGTAAGATTTTGACTACCATGGTTGGTTGTTTCAAAAATTACGGAGTCTTCAAAAGAAAATGGAATACCCTGGGCCCGACCAAGATGGCGACACGTGTTTCGGCTTCGTTAAGACTTGTCATAGCCGCTTCAGGTCGTAGACACCTTGATGATGCCCCGATTGACTATAAATATTCTTTCTGATTACCAAAACTGACAAATATAGACAACCGGTGCCATCTCACCAAGAAATTTAAAAACAACCAGCCATGGCATCGAGAGAATAAAGGTGGTAGGTAAAAGTGCGCCATCTAGTTGTACATGCCAAAAGTTAGGTATGCAACATACTGTTATGCCGAACAAACCATAAGGATTCGGATGAGTAGTTTTGCCAAATTCAGGTAGGTGGCGTACAGCAGTGATTGAATATACGAATAAAATCATATAGAAAGCAGTATTTTTCACCCAAACTGCGATATAATACAAAAATGAATGGTTTTTGAGGTTTATAAATAATAAGATAATTATAGATAAGAAAATCTTTATTTGCCAAAATTTAAAAAACAACCATTTGTCATTTTAACTAAATGCGATGCTAAATTTTTACATAGACAAATGGGTCATCAAAAATCAAAGTCATCAAAATTTCCCAGTAGTAAAATATGTGAAATTTGAATTATTGAAAAAAAAACTTAAGGTCCATATAAAGTGCTTGAAAGTGAAAGAGAACCCAAAAGAATTTTAGAAGTAGTATCATTAGATGTGTGTGGACCAATAGTAGTACCTATGACAAAAAAAATGTTACTTTTATATATCATTACAATCATTTTACAGCGTGTCATTTATTAAAAAACAAAAATGAGGCGTGTAAGAAATTTAGTTAAAGAAATTATGTGTCAACAATGGGAGCAAAGAATGGAAAAACGGTAGAGAATATGTATCCAAAAAGTTTCAAAAATTTTTGCAAGCAAAAGGGAATTAACACCCGATACATAATTCCACACACTCTCCAGCATAATAAAGTTACCGAACGTTATTACCGAACAATAATGGAAAAATATTGTGTTGTATGTATGTTGATAGATTTTGG
The DNA here is from genome assembly GCA_014170235.1 of Listronotus bonariensis. Classification (NCBI taxonomy): domain Eukaryota; kingdom Metazoa; phylum Arthropoda; class Insecta; order Coleoptera; family Curculionidae; genus Listronotus; species Listronotus bonariensis. Next base: position 12,696 of record JACEGR010010985.1, on the reverse strand, counting down.
ACTAAAAAAGTATTTTGGGGCAAAGTAATTCTAACTGCTTGCTGTCTAATTTACAAAACAGATTTTTTTACTTAGCTACAAATATAACACCTGTTGAATTGTGGTATGATGAAAAGCCCTATTTTAATAAAATAAAAGTTTTTGGTTTAAGTGCGTGTATGCTTTTACCTAGAAACTGAACAATCTGAAAAGCTAGGTATAAAAAGCAAGAAAATAATAATGGTGGGATATACAGGGTGAGTCATCGATAGAGCAAAGTAGATTTATACGAAAACGGTAAAAATTTTTAACAAGATTTTTTTAGTGATATGTATTGTAAAGTATTGCATATTTCTAAAATATTTTGGTGTGTACAGGGTGCCCCAAAAAATTATAGCGAACAAAAAATTGATTTTTTAAACGGAACGCCCTATATTTTATTACATATTTTGAGTCTACATAAAATTCTTAGCATCTTGGCTATTCATATTCCTATACCTAAAGTTAATAGTTTGGGAATTATAAACAATTGAAAATCGGAATTTTTATCTTTGACCATTTACTGAGCAAAACCAGTTCAAGATGCAGCAAAATGGCTTTCACTTTCCTATCTTAACTTTTTAAGGGCCACCCAATGGTAATAAAAAATGAAGGTCAATTGAAGGTTGAAAAAGGTGAATTTTTAACCTTCAGTTAACCTTCACTTTTTGCTACCATTAGAATGCAGAAAAATAAATAATTGTTAGAGCAAGACATGTTATATTTATTAAACAAGAAGGGCAAAACAATATAAAACAAAACAATGTTGTTTTAGAAAAAAGTAATCAAGAAATAGACTGGCAAAAGCCTCGATAAAAATTTTAAACACAGCATCTGTTGAATTATTTGAAAGAATGTTGAAAGGAACCACTACTGAAAAATATAACCCTACATTACGATCTTTTGCCTTAACGCTGACATTTTACTTTCCCAGAGCATATAATTTTGTACAAAATACCGTTAAAAAATATCTTCCTCATCTAACAACAATATCCCAGTGGTATAAAAGTGTTAATGGATCTCCTAGATTTAGCAATGAATCCTAAGTAGCTCGTACTTTAAAAGCAGAAAATGCAGCTAAATACAATAAAACCATTATTTGTAATCTGGTAATTAATAAAATGTCAATCAGAAAACAAGTAGAATGTACGGGCATAGAGTTTGCTTGGGATGTAGACATTGGTAAAAATTTGGATGTAGACACCCTGGCTGAAGCAAAAGAAATTCTTGTATTCATGTTGGTCGGTTTAAATTAAAGCTATAAAATACCCATCAGGTATTTTTTTCCTTGGCTGCTATCAGGTAGTAAAAACGCTGCTCTGGTTAATAAGTCACTAAAATTTATCTAGAAAATCAAAATTTTAATATCATCAATAACCTTTAATGGAGCACCAGCAAACCGAACAATGGCAAGACATTTAGGCACCGACTTTAAAGATTTTACTAATTTAAAAACATTTTTTTCCACACCCAGTAAATCAAAAAAATCCTTATTTATTTTGATCTGTCCCATAGGTTGTTGATAATTAGAATTGCTTCGGTTCTTAAAAGGTCTTATATCACAAAAATGAGATTATAAATTGGGAGATTGGGGCAGTTAGCCAAATATATGTATAAAAAACCATGGTTGTTCTGACCACTTTTTTCATTTCTTTTACTAATATAAAGCAGTATCTTTTGAAGCAAGGCATTTTACATGTAAAAACAATTGTTTTACATTCAAACAAAAAACTGGCTACCCCCAGGTAGTTTTTATACAGACCAACTCGAATATCAAATTTTTACCCTGATTTTGACAACCAAGTTTGTTATATACAAAATTTTGAATTTAACGAAGAAAATACTGAAAATTTTTTAAATTAAGCCTCGGACCAAAAATTAATTTAAATAAAATAGCTCAACAAATCGAACTGCCCTACTTTTACCCACCACAAAAACAAATAACCGTTTTAATTAATTCTGTCGCATCCGATTTAATTACCACCCCAAAAATTGCAAATTTATTTCCAAATAATATTTTTTACGAAGCCTTTAAAGTAACTGCTAGTAAAAAAGTGTATAAAAAAAACTTAGAAATACCCTTATAAGAAGAATTAGGCATGAATAAAATTTTTAAAATAAGAGCCTTAAATTGGCACAATGATTTTTATGCTTTAATAGGTACAAAAACCTTAAAAAGATAAATGCATTAATTAACTATAAAGATAAAACCTTAACATTACAAAATATAAAAATACTTTTTTCTCTTGCTTATAACAAACCTTTAAATCAACCAATTAAAAATTTTAAAAAAATCTTTTTAGTTATACCAGTAAATTACGAAAAAGTAGCTGTTTAACCTTCATTTAAAATTAATAATCATATTATTCCTGACTCTCTAATAAATGTTGAAAACGACTTCTGTAAAATTCCTAATCCAACCCCTAGCATCAATGTTAATTTCCATCAAAGAATAAAAGTTATCCCACAGGATCAATTTGAAGTTCTTGACCCCCTAAAAAACCCCTGAAAAATTTAACCCCAAATTGCAATTAAGATTAGACCATTTAACACCTCTATAAAAATCAAAAATTTTGCCACTTTGTCATGAATACAAAGATATAATGTATTACGAAAACATTTACCAGCCAAACAAAACCTATCATAAGAATAAAAGACGACAGACCTGTTTACGTTAAACCTTATAGACATCCTCCTAGCATAAACTAAGAAATTCAGGCACAAATCCAAAAATTACTTAACAACAAAATAATTCGGCCTTCTATTTTTCCATATTCTAGCCACGTCAGGATTGATCCTAAAAAACAGATGCATCTGGCAAACGAAAATTTAAATTGGTAATCGATTACAGATGCCCTATTAATGACGTCACAATCGAAGACAAATATCCCTTTTCTGGAATCGAGGAGATTTTAGATAGCCTTGGTAAATGCACTTACTTCACTACCCTAGACTTAGCCGAAGGATTTTAACAAATTAAAATGCACCTTATTCCATCGAAAAACAGCCTTTACAGTAAACAACGGCCATTATGAATACTTGCGCATGCCATTTGGTCTCAAGAAGGCTCCTGCCACATTCCAAAGAATGATGGACGAAGTCTTGAGAGATTTTCTATATAAATTTTGCTTTGTTTACATGGACATCGTGATATTTTTAAACTCCCTTTCCGAACATATCGATCATATAAGGAAAATTTTTAAAAGATTTAGGGACCCCTAAAAATTCAACCGGACCTATCCGAATTCTTGTCAAAAGAGGTTGCATTTTTAGGCCATATCATCACCCCCGAGGGAATAAAACCCAATCCGTTAAAAATTGAAGCTATCCAAAGATATCTTATGCCTAAATCTCAAAAGGAAATAAAAGCCTTTTTGGGACTTGTAGGACACTACCGTAGATTTATCAAAAATTTTTCAAAAATTACTTTTCCAATAACAAAATGTTTTAGAAAAGGAAGCGAAAAATGCATTGGTAATTAAGAATACCAAGAAGCCTTTTTAAAATGCAAAGCACTTCTTAGTAATCCTCCCGTTCTCCAATACCCCGATTTTAATAAACCTTTTAAGTTAACCACCGATGCCTCAAACATCGCCATAGGTAGCGTTTTATCCCAAAATGATTACCCTGTAGCCTTCTACTCCCGCATTCTTAACTCAGCCGAGCGAAATTATTCCACAATTGAGGGTGAGTTATTGTCCATCCTAAATTCCAATAAACACTTTCGATGCTATCTATATGGAGTAAAATTTACAGTCGAAACAGATCACAACCCCTAGTATGCCTTACCAAACTTAAAGAACCCAATGCTCGTCTTATGCGTTAAAAGTTGCAACTTGAAGAGTACAATTTCGAAACCAAGTACAAAAAAGGAAAAGAGAACTTAACGCCAACGAGACAAATGACAAAGACAACCACAACTTAGAATCTATCTCTCCTAATGCTGACGAAACCGTCGCTAATCTTACTGACTTTGACTTAGCAGATTTTGTTCTCAACGAAAAGTACAATGACGTCATAGACAACGAAAACCCACAAAATATAGAAAACCAACAATCTCAAAATAACACTTTTACCATCCCTGAAATAAATGACACAAATCCTGACGTAACCGTACACTCAAATAATGACACTCAAGGAAAACACCAATCTCAGAACTACCCCTAAATTATGCCTCAAATCGTCTTGTAATCGACTATGGTGAAAATTTTAAACACACGTATACTAAACCCTTTAATAAAAATCACCACTTTTTTCGTATTCAAAAACAAAATAGACAAATATGCTTATATTCCTTTTATTTTTTTACCACACTTAGGAAACACTCTATATTTTTACTGTATTTATCGTCGTGGAGTCCTTAAATTTACGTATAAATTTAACAGCTACAAAATAATTAATAATTTTGTCCATGGCTAGGGTGTAATTATATAAAAATTATATATTAATTATATAAAAAAACCTGGTCGTCTTCCCTATTGACTTTCTAACTGTTGTAATATAAGCTTGCTTTTCGGATTTATGAAACCCTTAAAACTTTTTATTATAATAAAATTATTAGGGTAAAATTGTATCATCTTTTAGGTTAATCTAGCTGTTCAAACATTAAGTGCAAGTGTTGCAGATGCCATAGAATTTTTGAGAAACGAACATCCGAACTTTAAAGAGGCCAAAGCCACAATTAAATTTATCAGAATAATAGACAGGCTATTTGATTTAACAAATTCCCGAAATCCATTTGGAAAAAGGACTCGATTACATAAAAACATTAAAGAATGCACAAGGTCAGCTTTTGTCAACTACCAGAAACAGGACTCCTGTAAAAGGTTTTTATATCAATATTTTATCTTTTCTGGGATTGTATGAGGATTTGGTCGTTGCAAAAGACGGACCGTTACGATATATTCTGGCTTATAAATTTAGTCAAGATCACCTTGAACTGTTCTTCAGTTTTGTAAGATAGGTTTAAATTGTCTAATTAATGTAAATTTACGTGTAAAAACTCTTACGTAATATAATTATTACCAAGGAATAAATAAACAATAAATAAATAAATGTAATTTCTTATTATTTTATATTGGATTTGGTGCAAACTTAAGTAGACACGCTGTATAAATCTACAGACCTAAAATAGTTGAAGATGTAAAAAATTAATACACTGAATTGTATTCGCATTGTAATTGATAAACTTAAAATTATTGTTTTTAGGTTCTGTAAAACTCTTTAGCAATTAACTTTTGTTTTTTTCTTTGTTAACAATTTATCAATAAGTGATTCTTTATATCCGTTGTTTCTTGCTATTTGCTTAATAATGCAGAGTCCTTTGTTAAAATTTGATTGACTTAATGGGAAAGTGACAAGTCTGAAAATTAAACTATGAAAAGAAGATAATTTTATTTTCCATGATTGGTTCAATGTGTAATTTATTACCGTGTCTGTCGTCGTTGGTTTTCTGTAAATATCGAATTCAATGTGATTGTCAATATTTTTAATGCTTATATCCAAAAAATGTATCTCATTTTCATTTCCTTTTTCCATAGTTTACTGAATGTTGCTATTTATTGAGTTTAGAAAATTTATAAAATTATCTAAATTTCTCTCTGTACTATTCCAAATGCAAAAAACATCGTCTACATATCTTTTCCAATAAAAAATGTGTTTAATTAGTTAAATAAAACTTTTTCAAAATGAGCCATAAAAATTTCCGACAATAAAGGAGAAATTGGAGAGCCCATAGGTAGGCCATCATTTTGTTTATAAAATTCACCATTAAATTTAAAAGAATTTTGATTTAGGCATATCCGAACTGCATTTTTTATTTCTGTTTTTGTTTTAATATCTAAGTTAGGGGCACCGATTAAGTTATTTAAAATTTCTTAACTTCTTTTATTGGAATTGAGGTAAAAAGACTTTTTACATCAAGAGAAACTAATTTTTAATTGTTTGGAATCGTTAGGTCCTTCGTAAATTCGATAAATTGAAAAGAATTTTTTACTGAGTGCGGGGACTGAGAATTAATTAAATCGGGTAGTATCTTACTTAATTCTTTTGCAAGTTTATAACAAGGAGCGTTAACATATGAAATGACCAGTCTAATGGGGTTATTTTCTTTGTGAATTTTGGGTAAACCATATAATAGAGGTGTCGAAGGGTTCATTACTTTAAGCTTATATGATTGATGATGATATGATTTTGTGTGATAATGGGACACAAATACATTTTTTATTGAAAAGATATGTAGACGATGTTTTTTTGCATTTGGAATAGTACAGAGAAAAATTTAGATAAGTTTTTAAATTTTCTAAACTCAATAAATAGCAACATTAAGTTCACTATGGAAAAAGGAAATAAAAATGAGATACATTTTTGGATATAAACATTAAAAATATTGACAACCACATTGAATTCGATATTTACAGAAAACCAACGACGACAGACACGGTAATAAATTACACATCGAACCAATCATGGAAAATAAAATTATCTTCTTTTCATAGTTTAATTCACAGACTTGTCACTTTCCCATTAACAAAGAACTCTGCATTATTAAACAAATAACAAGAAACAACGGATATAAAGAATCACTTATTGTTAAATTGTTAACAAAGAAAAAACAAAAGTTAATTGGTTAAGAGTTTTATAATATTACAGAACCTAAAAACCATAATTTTAAGTTTATCAATTATATACCAAACATCAGCAAGAATGTATCCAATAGGCTAGATAAGTTAGGCTGTAAAACTGTGTCTGTAAACAAGAGGTAGATTATTAGTTAACAATAGAGACAAAACAGAAAAATTAGATATGTTTTTAAGTTTATACAAGTTAATTGCGCAGACTGTAATGCGGAATATATTGGTCAAAGTGGAAGGAGCATAAAAAACAGAATAAAAGAACACAAAACATCAATTTTAAATGGTTTAAAAACACAGGCATTTTAACACATTGTATAGAACAAAACTACTTTATAGATCTTAATAACGTTAAACTACTTCATAGAGAAAACAAAGGTAAAAAATTAAATTTATATGAACAACTAGAAATTAAAAAATCACTTATAGACAATATAACTTTTCCTACCAATGATCAAATAAATTTCGCAGATATGCCAATTATAAAGAAATTTATTACCATATCTAGGCCGCATAATAAAACCCCAATAATATTTTATAGATCTTTTGGGATAAACGTTTTAAATGGTTCTGTTTGTAAATATTTCTGTTTTTTAAATTTAGTATACGAAGTACTCTTAATGAAGCCCTAGAAAGGCGAAACAATTGTAGAGTAATGCTCTAATACCTATTGAAACATTAAAAAGCAATTTTTCCTATTTAGTATTAATAAATAATTAATAACTTGTTTCTTTAATACTTTTTATATTTCAGAAAAATGTATTTAAATTAAAGGTTTATTTTCATTAACCGAAAAGGTTTACTGACATACATTTTAATAAGCAAAATCACAATGTGTAATTATGATTTAAGTTAAAATTAATAAAGCCTGTTTTATATCAGCTATTTCTTTTTTTTTTAGGGGAAAAATGGTTGGAATAATAATCCAACTGCCTTTCAGTTTTACCATACTTACAAAAGATTAACTCTCCACCATGATATTCAGAAGATAACTGGAAATTGTACACAACTGGATGACACAGAAATATTGAGTACTTCCAGCAACCAAAAGAAGCAAATAATGCCCACAATTACCATTGATGATATATCGGTGATAAAAAAATATAATATTGATGTGAATGATATAGTAATAAATGAAAATGATTATGAAGCAGTGGTTTTTACCACTCTTATCAAATATTTCAGAAAATGTTGTTACCTATATTTCTGGATTTGTTTTAAAGTGTCTAAAAAATCCCTAAAATGTGTAAAATGTGAGGCCGGATTATATGATGTTAGATCTACAAGACACGATTCTAATTTTGCATTGTTAAATATTAAAGATAGGGGAAGTCTCGTTAAGCCCAATAAAAGATTTATTGATGCATGATTTTATATAGAAAAAAATCGCCAAGTTTTATTATTGACAAATAATACTATGCCCCATGAAAAAGATATTATTAAGGTTTATGTTAAGGAAGTACCAATTTATTTATTTGAAAATAATTTTCTATGTCAATTGGATAATCATATTCTTGATTATCAATTTGAGGTAGAAAACCATAGAATGAAAGTTATTAAGTTATTAAGCTACATATACACAAAAATTAGGTTTTATAGCGTTGCTAAAAAGCAATCGGAAATTATGAGAGGCAAAATTATTAGAAGTAAATATTTAACAAGTAAGTACCTTTTTCTCATCAATAATTTATATATATAAAGTGCGTGTGAGGCGTGTATATATGGTTGCCGCGTTGTTAAAGTAAACCTTTTTGCAATTTATTGATAAAATTTGTAAAATACATGAAAAAACGGAGAGTTTTAAAGGGTAAAAATCAAATATTGTGTGCTACTTTAGCTTTAAATCGGGAATTGTGTGCAAAAAAAGAAAAATTTTTTGGGTTTTTAATGACTTTGCTAATAGTTTAAATTTATAGAAACTCCTGACGTAGAGTTTGAATCCGAGAAAAAATCTATACTTGATAGTATCAAGGATGTTAAGCAGTTGGTAGATGATTTTGATGGTGTCAGTTTGGAAGTATTTAATCGAGTCACTAGTCGAATTAAACATATTCTGGGGCGACTTAAGCGCTTACCTCAACAAACTGAGGAAGTTATTAAATTTCGTGGTGATTTATATGTCTTAGTGTCCGCTATTGCTGAGGATCTTGTTGAGCTTCGTGAAAAATATTTAGAAAGTCAGAATGCGCCTTCAGCTACACCTGTACTTGCTCCTTCAGTAGATATTACCCTGTCTACAGCTAGTGGAAACATGGTTTGTCAATCAAGGTCTTCATTGCCGGTTTATAAGTGGGATTTAACTTTTGATGGGACAACTTCACAAATGTCTTTGAATTCGTTTGGAGAGGATTGAAGAGGTGCGATTTGCAAACGACACTTCTAAAGAAGAACTTTTACGAAGTGCTGTATTTCTTTTTTCAGATAAGGCATTAGTATGGTTTCGTCATATTAAAGCACGAGTTGGTTCCTGGGATGAGTTGGTGGCTCAACTTAGGGCAGATTTTCTGAATGTTGATTATGATGATGAGCTTTTAACTGAAATTCGTTCACGAAGTCAAGGTCGTGATAAGCGAGTGACCAAGATTGGTTAAACCACTTTCTGATGATAAACGGTAAAGATTATTCGTAGGAATTTGTTGCCGTGTTATCAGGTTCATTTGGCTTTGCAGGATGTTTCGACTCTTGATACGCTTAGTACAGTTTGTAAAGTTCTAGAGGACGTTAGTATTATTCAAAATAAATGTGTTCCTCCTTCAAGAAAAAATGTTTCAACCTTAGAGTCAGATTTGGCATACAGTTCAAGTTCTCGGTCGGATGTATCTGGTACTTCTAATAGAAATAGACGAAATATCTCAGAATTAAGGTGCTATGGGTGTCAAAAATTGGGTCATATGAAGCGTGATTGTCGCATTCAGAAACCGTCAACGGCGAATGGAAATACTAATATTAAATGTCATGGATGTGGTGCGGAAGGTGTCATCAGACCAAAATGTCCTACCTGTTCAAAAAACGGAGATGGTCGAAACGCTTCATAGGCCGACGTTTCGGTGCTGTTAATTCTCCTCAGGCCTGCTCATTATTTCCAAAAGATGCTTGTGTGGGAAGCCAACGCAAATATTCTAGTAAAACTTATTTCGGTAATCATATTATTAGAGAAAATAAATTTGTTAATACTCTGAATCAAGGGCCAGGTCATAAAACAGCCGAGACTGAGTGGAGATACGAATCATAAAATCGATACAGGTACAGCAGAACCAGTTAAGCAACGTCATTACAGTATGTCACCTTATATGCTCGAAAAGCCTAATAAAGAGTTGGATAACATGTTGGAACTTGGTGTGGTTCGTCCTTCGAACAGTCCTTGGTCCAGTCCTGCCTTATTGGTACCTAAATCTAACGGAGAACTGCGATTTTGTTTCGACGGACGTAAGCTGAACGCTTTAAGCACGCTTAGCGCGTATCTTCTTGCCCATATAGATCAGATTTTGCAAAAATTAACAGGTGCTCGTTATTTGTCAAGTATTGATTTAAAGTCTGCTTTTATGGCAAATCCCATTGGAGCCATCCTCTTGCGGAAAAACAGCTTTTGTAGTTCCTGGTCATGGTTTGTTTGAGTTCACTGTGATGCCCTTTGGTTTGAAAAGTGCTCCTCAAACACAACAAAAATTGATGGATACTATCCTTGGCTATTCTTTAGACCCATATGTTTTCGTTTATTTAGATGACATTGTTGTTGTGACTGATACCTTTGAAAAGCATTGTGAGTTTCTTAATGAAGTTTTGACCGCTTAAAGAAGGCAAATTTAACTGTAAATTTTGAAAAGTGTGAGTTTTGTCTTTCATTACTTAAATATCTAGGTTTTGTTATAGATCGTGATGGTTTGAAAACTAATCCAGACAAGGTTTCGGCCATGCTAAACTATCCTCAGCCGCAGACTGTTACAGAGATGAAGCGTTTCATTGGTATGGTGGGTTACTACCGTCGTTTTCTTCTATTCTTTTCTAGTCTTACTGCTTCATTGACTGCTTTGATGAAGGGCAAACGTAAAGCTCATATACTTGTATGGAATGAGGAAGCTTCAAACTCATTTTTAAAAATCAACGAAGTCTTGGTGAATAATGGTACTCTTTCTAACCCCGATTTTAGTAAAATGTTTTGCATATAGTGTGATGCATCCGATGTTGGACTTGGATGTGTTCTTACACTGACTAACGATGATGGAAAAGAGGTTGTCATTGCCTACTCTAGTCGTACTCTTACCCCGGCTGAACGCAAATATACTGTTACCGAAAAAGAACTAATGTCAGTTTTGCATGGATTAAAGACTTTTCGGGGTTATATTGAGGAGGAGGACCTACAGTAAAAATTATCACTGATCATCATAGTTTACTGTGGTTGCATAATTTGAAGGATCCGTCTGCGAGGTTGGCGAGATGGGCATTGAAGCTGCAACAAAATGATTTGGTTTTCGAACATCGCAGCGGAAAATCTAATCTTGTTCCAGATGCGTTATCGAGGTCGAATATGTTTTTGTTTCATTTTTGTAAATACCGGACATAAGAGGATACTGTTTTGTACATTTTTGCTAGGGTTTTACCAACATTTGATAAAATATCAGTTAAACAAATTTGAAATGTCTTTCGGAGTACATAATCTTTACCATCTACACTTATTTTAGTTATATTATCATTTTATTTTCATTGTTTGTGATTTTTAACCCCTTCCCATATCTTTTACTATCAATGTTTCCATTATAAAAACTTCTTTTAAATAATTGCTTTTAGCTCTTTTAATTAAATTGTTAATCTTCATTTCTAATACTTTGTATTCGTTTTTAAACATACATTCTCTGGAAATTTTAGGTATTTTTGAATATACAGAGTCTCGTTGTCGCATCATTTGTTGATTTCTGGTGTGATCCACTCTTTACGTTTTTATTTTTGATGTATATTTTAGTATTTTTGTTGATTTATCAATATTTTGTTGTATTGTCAGCTGTTTCTCGCAAGTAAGTAGAATCTGTGACTATAATCCAATTCACTGTTTGATGTTAGTTCTTTGTCACATGCTTTCTTTGATCTGTTTAGGAGTACAATTGTTTTCAAGGTCACATGGTGTGTTAGTGAGTGATAGATGATAACTACTGATAACGTACGGGATGCATTTTTATTAGTAAGCGGTTTTTTGTGGCTTCGTTTATTTGCAAATATAACCATATTCAGAGAGTGTATCAACATATTGTTGAACGAAACATTATCAGAATAACAGATTTGATATTAATGTCTCCCAGTAACAAAGAGTAATCAACCTGTTCTTCAGTCATGACATAACTTTGCAAACCATCATTGAAACTGAAATATTTATATTTGGTGATTTGTAGCACAGCAAAATTTTAATAGATTTATTTTGTAATTTAATGGTTATTTCAATGCCGGATGTACCCGAAATATTTATTATATTAAAATTGTAGTTCGAAGCTATCTTTAGATAAACAACAACACCATCGTTTTGATTATATTTACCTTCATTATAGAAAAACCGATATCCAGACATTTGAAAGAACGATGGGTCGGGCAGCATTCCAAGTTTCGCTTAATATAAGGCAATCAAAGTTTTAGGAAATTGTGATAAAAATACATGAAATTCATCAAAATTTTTTGTTATACTTCTTATATTTTGATGCAGAACAGAAAAATTTCTCATCGTAATATCTCCATGACTGTCTATAAGATTTAAATAATCAAAACAATTCTTGACTACAAAAGTATGAATATTTTTATTTTGAAAATTTTGCAGGTACGAATTCATATTTTATAATTACAAATTTTATCAAATATATGTACATATATCTACACGTAAATTAATCTGCTTTGCTATGTATACAAATAAAATAGTAAGATAGAAATACCAAGAGCCCAACACCTATATTAGAACTACTACAGTTTTACACAATATCGTTACACGCATATTTCTGTTGTTTTTTGTTTTTTGTTTCACTATTTTTCTGAACGAGGTTCTACTCAATGGTCTTTCCTTTTGCCGGCG
>JACEGR010010984.1:0-16691 GCA_014170235.1 Listronotus bonariensis | reverse complement strand
ACTGACCCATTATAAACGAATGAATTAATGTAGATATCCATATACTTTTTGGTTGGACTAAACTACTTAAATGCAAATATCTTGAAAACGGTGGCTCTAAGCTATTCTTACAAAGTACACCTTTTTGTGTAGAAAAAAGACATAGGAGAATTTACTGATTAAGTTAACACGTTGACTTCCATGTGCATATATATTATTCACACACAACTGGACCACCGCGCCATGTGTATACATATATATTATTCACAAACAGCACTTGATTTCAGGCCATGTATCTACAGAATATGCACATCTACCATGCGTTTCTTATGGGGAATCTGCTGGTACGGCGTGGAATTAACATCGTATAAGTCGGTTTGGTAATATTTTACGCTTTATGTTTTTTGTTAATAGTTATTTGAAATGTTGAAAATAAATAAATTTTTTTATAAAACTACTTCGGCGCACCGAGCACGATCATCAAATTTGATTCGGCAGTCAACGTGTTAAATGGTACATACAGAGTAGCACAAAAAGTTGGAACGTTTTAGAGAAATTGAAAGTAGCGTGGGTGGTGTCTTTAGTTAGCACCCAAAAAGAACATTACTTTTCAATAGCTCATGTCAAAAAACCTCTAGTTTATTATTACAATATTCAAAATGTATCAAATATTAGTAAAATAGTATGAAAATATTTTTGAAACTTTAGCGCCCTGTATTTCAGTTAATATCAACTTTGGTACTGAGGTAAGTTCAGTCAAATCGCAATATTTAAACGTCACAATTCTCCAGGTAAATTTTGGCCCCATTATTTAGAGACCACCCTGTATAACATATTTTTCTTCTTATCATTCAAGCTTTGCAACCCAATAGGTCTTTATGACGCTCAAGTAAATCCCCATTTAACATCGTTGGCTCCCCTACTATTTGACAACCAGTTATTTTAAAAGGAAACAATATGTATTAATTTTTATTTTATTAAAAAAATAAATAAACAAATATCCATCCGTACCACTGGATCACTGGGGTCCAGTAGGGAGAAATCTGTTTTATACAGCGTGTCTACTTAATTTCGCACCATATGGACAACTTTTTATTAATAATTTTACGAAAAAAATTTATTCTTTATAAAAAGTTCTGCATGGTGTAAAACTTCAAGTTCAATCATTAGATATTAATTTTTTGCAGTGGTATACGAGGTATGTCAAAAACTATGAACTTTACTTAAGAGGAAATTACCTTCAATTTTTATAACATGAAAAATGTTTATAAAGAAAATATGTTTAGAATTGATAATAACATTTAAATATGCAAACTTGTTTATTTTCAAGAAACAGTTTTATTTTAATTTTTATGCGTTAACGGTGAAATTTTAAGTTTGTGCATTAGTACGTACCTATTTTAAAATGTAATATGTAAAATAAGCTGACGAACTGTCAAAGCAGCAAAAAGTCACAGGTTTCTGTGACTTTTTGCTGCATTTGCTCGTTATAGCAGAAAAAATGTTTTAAAACGTTTTGTTTTTTTCGTTAAATAAACCAATTTGCATATTTAAAAGATATTTTTAATTCTACACATCTTTTTTATAAGAAATTTTGATATTATGAACAATAAAGCTACTTTCCTCTTGAGCAATATTCATATTTTTTGACATACGTCGTATACCACTGCAAGAAATTAATATCTGATGATTGAGTTTTGGGTTTTAGACCATGCAGAACGTTTTATAAAAATAACTTTTTTCATAAAATTAATAATAAAAAGTTTTCCATATTGTGCCAACTTAGGTATAGACACACTGTATTAGTTAATTTTTATTTAAATATTTGTGTATACCTATTTAACAAAGTTAATAAAAAAAAATCGTTTAAAGATTGATAACTATAGCGTATTTAGGCATAAGTAGCGTTCGGTGCACAAAAAGGGTTTGGACCCTAGATAACCTAAATTTAGATCCGCAGTGGCAAGAAGCATTTTTCTGATTTTTACGACCTCGCGCAGTAAACAAATAAAAGGGTGGACGAACATGCGCACTTAAAAGCCGTGGCGAAATACAAACACCGGCACCCCGTACCCTCCGTTCGCGGTCTGACCGTGACGCTCATTAGCTACCGTACTTCGAACAGAAAATCAGGACGCCGACGACAAATTCTTTCCGATAATGCGGATAGTTTGTTTGGCGCCAGGTGCGTTTACCCTCAACTTGCTCGCGCAAAAACCGTTTTTTTCACCCATGATATGAAACTTTTGTTTCGCACAGGTTATAACATTGGCAATCCATTGAGATCAGTGGTTTGGACCCAAGATCCGCGCTACATTGTTTTAAGGTACAGGGTGTCCGACCAATATTGACCCATTTCGATAGCGAATAACTGTGGTTCTTGCAAAAGCCCTATGCCCAGTTTAACAATAGCCGTTTAAGCTGTGGTTCAGTTGAACTCAAATGATATTTAAACCTGTCCATTTAAAATATTTTGCTGTCAAGTAAATGACAAAAGTGACAGCAATATATTTAAAATGGATAAGTTCATAAAACAATTAAGTTTAACTGAACCATAACTAAAGTGGCAATTAAAAAACTGGGCATTAGATTTTCTTAAGGTTTTTTTATTACATCCTCGCTACTTGGTTGTGACATACAAAAGTTTTATAACTTTTTACGTAGAATACAGTGGCGTACTTTAAATAAATATAAATGTTTTAATTTTTGAGATATAACCCAAACTTGCATTTTTTTAAATGGGACGGATCTGAGTAAAAATTGCATTTTTTCTTGCAATTACAACAATATATAAAACTTATTTTTTTTTAATTGTTCTAAACAGCAAACCTCACAAGAAAATTTAAAAAACATAGTTGACCATGGATTAAATTACTATTCATTAATTTTTTTAAAGGGTTTGTATACAACAAACCTAATTTAACAAGAATACTTAAACATTTATTAACCAAAACAATAATAACCCCAAAAATTGATTAAATTTTATTAGCAGCAAAACATTTATCTTAAATACTTATTTTTTTTTGTGCTGGTGTTCAATCAAAAAGTGTGATCAAATGCTGTTTATTTTGTTAGATGCATTTTTGGCGCCAGCTTGTAATTGAACTAGTGGCGATATAGACGTAAATATTTGATATTCTTATTATCTAATTAAAAAAAAACTTAAAGCAAATTATTTTAATTTAATTAAAAGTGTACCACATCTATATCGCTATAAGATTAATTACAAGCTGAGTCAGAAAAAGCATCGAAGATAATTCGAGTACATTTTGTGATTAAACACAAGGGCAAAAAAAAGTATTAAGTACTTAAGATAAATTTTTTGTTGCCATTATAAATGAATCAATTTTCGCGGTTGTTATTGTTTTAGTTAATAAATGTTTAGGTATTTCTGTTAAATTGGGTTTTACCCTTTAAAAAATAAATGAATAGTAATTCAATCCATAGCCAACTATGTTTTTTAAATTTTCATGTTGTCCCATTTAAAAAATACAAGTTATATACAGGGTGTTAATTAAGTATGTACCATTAATTTAACAGACGATTCTTTAGGTAATTTTAAGACGAAATGTTCATATAAACATGGGTCCGCAAATCCTTCGTTTTCAAGATACAGGGTGTTAAAATAAAAAATAAAAAAGGTTTTTCGTAAATATCTTAAATATCCTTTATCTAATTTTGTTGTAATTTGGCAATGGTATTTATAGCATTAAGGAGCTAATTTAGCCCCAGCTTGATTCAATTTATTAAGTCCAGTGGCGTCTCGAGCGGGATTTGAACGAATATTTTTGACTTAAAAATGTACGCCACTGACTTTTGAGCAATTTTTATCATTTCTTTGGATTAAGCAAATAGAAATACAACTTTTTGGTCTCCTAATGTTTTTTCGTATCTGTCTAAGTTTTTGAGAAAAAAGTTGACGTAATTGCATATCCCTGGACCTCACACGGAAGTGGAATTAAATGTTTCTTTTGGAAATTATTTTTATAATTTTTTATTACTAATTAAACAACCAAAAAACCGTAATTTAATTATTATTCCATTAACATCCAAACTAATAAATTTCACTAGACTAAGAAATAGTAATGGTGCATTTTTAAATTCACCGGTTGATCAACCGATGTATGGTTGTTATGGATGATATGACATTTGCTGATGCTATCGGTTGATCAACCTAATAAATTAAATCAAGCTCGGGCTAAATTAGCTCCTTAATGCTATAAATACCATTGCCAAATTACAACAAAATTAGATAAAGGATATTTAAGATATTTACGAAAACCCTTTTTTATTTTTTATTTTAACACCCACACAAAGGATTTGCGGACCCATGTTTATATGAACATTTCATCTTAAAATTACCTAAAGAATCGTCTGTTAAATTTATGGTACATACTTAATTAACACCCTGTATATATCTCAAAAATTTAAACATTCATATTTATTTAAGGTACGCCACTGGATTCTACGTAAAAACTTATAAAACTTTCGTATTTGAAGTTTTTTTCTATCACCATAAATGTTCAAGTAATAAGACATAATAAAAATCGACGAATTTTGAGAATCACCCTGTATCTTCTAAACCAATTCAGTAAGCGTGAATCTAATTGCACCATTAACCAAAAAACACTAAAAAAGAGGTCAGGACAAGTATCTTATTTTTAAGTATCTTTTATCGTTTAGCCTGTACCCTATAATACCAACAAAAAAAACACCCTGTACAATAATTACACTAGGATGTAAAATTGGTGTATTATTGTGCGCGCGCATATTATACTTAAGTTTTAGCCATTATCTATTGAATTTTTAATTTAATCGCAGTGTCTGTCGAGACGGAATCTTATTGACAAATAATAGGATTTTTATTATTCTAGATTTTTGTGCATTTTTGCTCAAAAACAGGTAGTTACTCTTTTAAAATAAAGTGAAAATCAATAATAAAAATATGTGCGCTAGAAAAACGCATTCCTTTAAAGCCGCGTTCAGACTTGCAACAATTAACCGTGCCGCACCACGCCGCATACCCGGCCACAGAGCCCGGACGTGGCCGTGGACGGAATTCACGTCGTTTCAAGGGCTTGGCGAATGATTCGCCGGTGATTCAATAATAGGGGAGCCCACGATACTAAATGGGGATTTACTTGAGCGTCATAGAGACCTATTAAGATGTTAAGATAAGATGAGAAATAATGTTATATAATATATGCCTTTTTATTGGTGCGGGAAGTAGCTATAGACTTTTAAATATGTCAAAAACATACTATTAATATTTTAGCATGTAGAAATCATTCGAGTAGTATCGTATTATATATTTTTTCTTATCCCTGAACTATTTTCATCAAAATAAAAAAATAACCACGCTCGAAAATGTTAAGCTGACGTTTTACTTTGTAGTCCTCTGTTTCCTTTACGTCACTCTCAAATTGTCAGAGAAGTGGAATATCCACTGTTTAGTATGTAATTAACTATCCCTATCTTTATCTGACGCTCTCGACAAATTCTGATGAATATATTTTTGTGTTTTATAATCGGCCCTGTATACGGGGCTCATATTTGGTGGAGGTACTTAACCGGGTACAAGGTATCCTTCAGTATATGAATCTGCCGCTCTGTAGTAAATTCCGAAATCCCCTCTTGGGCTTCCCTACCACAAAGCTTGTCGGCTTTTTAGCGCCAAAGGGTACGCAAACAGGTTGGCTAGTTTAAACGGATGTTTGGCGAATTGTTGCAAGTCTGGGCGCGGCTTAATATAATATAAGTACACTGACCGGTGTATTTAGCTGGCGCACTGCGTGATAGTACACCAAAATCACGCGCGACAATTTACGAATTAAAGATGTTTCCTATACTGGTTGGGCTGATTCATTTATTTAATTTTTTTAATTTATGCTCCAAATATTGAAAATTCTGATAATAATGACTGATAAAAATGATTTTTTTTCATTACATGTCGATTTTTTATTTTTTTATATTATTTTTTGAATCTGTTTTTTTAAATTTTGTATCAGGCAAAGCGGTCTGTTTTGGTGTGTAATCAACAACATACCATCAAATAATTTACAAACACTGAGTATTGATGCGGTCGAACTGTCGATGTCGGTCAATTTTTGGCTGAAATTGAACATTTTGTCAAAAATATGTGTAATAAATTTTTACAAATCCAGTTTAAATTAAATTTAAATCATAACTTATTAGACATTTTTTCCTGTTTTAGTATTCACCAGCAATGTTGTGGTATTTAGTTGCTGTAGGTGTAGCTGTGATAACATGGTACTTTTTTATAAGACCGCTAACTTACTGGTCCAGACTGGGGGTCAAACAAAGCAAACCATGGATATTTTTTGGAGATTCATGGGCTACCTTATTAAGGCAGGAAAGTTTGAATGATTTTGTAAGCAAGATTTACAATATGCATCCAGGAACAAGGTAATTATACAGGGTGCCTCTGAAAGTTGCGGAAAAAAACAACCACAGATTCGTGGGGCTAAAAACTGACGATCTAACCCAACTTACCTTAGTCAATAAGTAGATGGTTTCGGCGATAGATGTTAAAAATGTATTATTGTTTTAGTTTTTATAAATTATGTTGTTAATAATAGATCTATTGTCACAATTTTTGGCTAAAAAGGTTTTTCCAAAACCAATTTTAGCCAAATATTGTGATAATACACCAATTATTAACAAAATTATTCATAAAAAACTAAAACCAGAATACATTTTTAACACCCTGTATAAAATTTAAATAAAAGCACCATTAAAAGCGCAATTTGACATCACCTTACATTTTAAAAGTATTAAATTCATTAATTCATTTCGTGCAAAATTAAACTCATTATGCCATAGCAAAATTAAACCCCTTATGCCATAAATATTAACGTCAAATTACTACAAAATTAGCTATATGATATACCGGGTGTTCCACGAGATTTCTAGCAATCCTGTCATTTTCTTGAGAATCAGGGGCGTACGCGAAATTTTAAGTAAGGAAAGCAATTTTTAAAAACTTACCTTGTAATGTAATTTGATTCTTTGATCACTTTTCGTAAATTCGTCATGACGTCATCATGTTATTAATGAAATTTTTTTATCTTAAAAATAATTACGTTCTAAAGTTAAAAAATTACGTTTTTAATTTTTGTTTTAGGGAAGCACCGCTTCCCTAGCTTCCATAAACTGCACGCTACTATTGAGAAGTGGTATAAGATTTTGAAATATTAGTTGGATATAAGGTTGGTGTTGAAAAAATGCGAATATTTTATGCTAAAGCTTTTATGTGTCACTTTTGATGTAACCGGAAGTGCTTTCAACCTTGCTTTTTGATTAGAACACCTTGTGTATTTTTTAAAAATCAATTTTACAGACAATTCCAAATGAATACATGTACCACATGCTATACCTATCTTAATTTATATTCGAGAAAGTGACGTTTAAAAATGTCATGTCACTCGACATACTTTATAAACCTGGTTTCCTTTAACAAAAAAATACAAATTCCGGTTTTACCGGAAGTGCCACGAATTTTTTTTTCGGTAGCCAAGAACTTCAATAATTCAAATGGAAATTACTACCTTAAGCCTTAAATTTAAACAAGGGTATTAGGATTAAGATTAGTTTCTCTCCTTAAATTAAAAAGCCTTGGCAAGCAATGAGTGTCCCATTCAGTGTTACATCGCTTGGCCTAACAGCGCCTTGCGGCGTATTTTTGTTTTCACTCTTTTCTCCACTTTCAAACAGTGCGTACGTTCGTAGGAGGCTACATAGCTTTCCCGGGAGTGGCGACTAAAGGAGTTGTACGGGTGTTTTGTTTTACCCTTGGGGATCGAGAAATGATTCACGCTACATTGATGGCAAGATTCCTATATCCTGATGTTTCTAAGAAGTGGTGTGCACGTGTTTTCGTAACGGCCGAGGACCGGGGCGCATCTGCGGGAAGTGTCAGGTTTTACAGTGACCGGTTATGCAAAATACCAGTAGCATCTCTTAGTTTGACAGCTACAATTAATGCATCGCATCGATTGGCCCATACGGTAATAGATCCCATGATGGTACGTTTTTCTGTGTATACTTACCATCACAATAGTAACATATTTGGTAATATTTTACATTGCCTAAATAAACTTTAGTAAGTCGTTAGATAATCGTTTACAAATGCCCATCTGCCACTAGAAATAACTTGCTTTGGTATGGTAAAACTTATTGTAATTTATATTTTTTTAGGTATAGTGGAATTTATAACTTTAGTAATCCAGTGCTTGTTCTAAGAGATCCAGAATTGATTAAACAAATTGCTGTTAAAGATTTTGAACATTTTACTGATCATATTTCCATTGCTGATCCAGATGCAGATCCCTTATGGAGCAATGCTTTGGTTTCATTAAAAGGTTTGTATAAAACATAAAAATGTATTTTTTCCATGACGGAAAAAAATGACATTTTATGTTTGTTGACAGGTACTAAAGTGTGACTTTTCATAAAATTACTGTTTTCCTGTGAGAAAAAAGTGGGTACTTCTTCCAGAACAAACATAAACGTAATTTAAGGTAGATATTTAATTTAAAAATATATTATTATACAAAACTTACATTTCCCTTATATTCAAAATACAATCAAACATTTTTTAACTTTATAGTATTCAAAATAACTACTTAACAATCACTTTTAGTTCTAAATTATTAATTTAAATCCGTCAAGTCAAAAAATTACATTGACAGATTTCTATAACTTCTATATATGTTAGGTTTCCATAGTAAATCAAGGACTAATATATTTAAATAATATGTTTTGGTATTTTATGTTTTTGCAACTTTAGGTCGTTGTTTTTCCCGTCACAAAAAATCTTGTATTATACACGGGAAAAATTATAGATTTTAACTCTCGGTTTATTGTCTCCCTTCACGTCGAGAGACAATACAACCTCAAGTTGAAATCTAAAACTTTTATCCCTTGTATAATAAATAACTATTTTTCTACTGCGCCAAGTAATTATTTTTCGCATCCATTTGCGTGCCCAATTTTGAACTTTGCGCACGCAGGGTTACCCGAAAATTAAAAATCTTGAAGTTTACCATGTAGCTTAGCAACTAAGAGGGCTGTAGCGACTTTGTTTTGGGCATCTTTCGTTTCACAAAAGAGTTGTTTAAGTTCCTGAAAACCGCAAAGTTATATCTTTAATAATAACTGAGGTACCCCGCAGTTGCAACCAAAATGGGAAACTCTGTACTCTGTACATGGTTGGTTGGTTGATGTTAATACACTTTCGGGGTCATCCCACCCAGGTTTCAAATGTCGCCCCCTAGGTGGTGGCAGCCCTAAGGCTTATTGTGCTCTGACCCCTACTCCTTCTCATTCACACACCATTCATTCCATAACTTGGATAGTTGCTGCTCGGTCGATTACGCCCGAGCAGAACACCGCGTGCCGTTGCCCAAAACCGACAACGGCCCGGTAACCCATTCAAGTTAAAGCCGCGCTCCTTGCTGCTTTACTCCGGTGATCGACAAGGCCGACCCGCGGGAGCAAGCAACAAGCGCAACACTCTGTAGCGTTTTATGAATTCCTACTACGCTACAACACCCTAGCGTGCTGAAATGAAGGAGGATTTAACGAGAGTTTTTATTTTAGAACACTGTAAAAATACCACTACGCGCCAGCACAAATATTGCGTAGGAATTCATAAAGTAGAACGCAGAAATCAGTCCTATAATTGCTACGCATGTTGTAACCTGTGATGTTTTAAGTACGAGCATTTTTTTATAATTGGAATTCATACTGCATGGCAACAGGAGACGCTTCGCCCCCGCCTTAAATCTTTTTATTTTACCGCCTTATTGCAATAATTAATAATAATAGTTTTATGTAAATTTTAAACGGTTTATACCCTAAAAGTAGTGTGTCAATGTTTGTTTTTAAATAAAAGTTTACAGTATGACTTTTTCCATTTAATTTTTCTTTCTGAAATGACGCCAAGCTGTGAGTTTGACATTTATATCCGTCATTTCCTGTCTAAAATTTGGTTTATGTAGTCTCACTAAAGTCCTCAAATTTTCATGAAAAATACCAAACAATTCAAAAGTTAGGATACGAGGTCCTGAATTTAGACAAGCACTGTATAATGTTTTGGCAGATTTTTTGGCTTTGCTAACATCATTTTGTAATACCTTGTATCAAGTTTAAAATAAAAGTTAAAATATTTATTAGGTTAATAAATACTAAATATAATAAATATTTGCTGTATAACCATAGTCAAAAGACAAAACAAATAAAAAAATTATAGTTTAATAGCTAGCCAATAAAAATGTACAATTACAAAACTAAAAGTTTGATTTTAATATTTTTAAAAATAAAATTGTCTTTTAAATGAAACCGAATATGTAATAACAAAATTTCCAAAAAGAACTCGTAAACTATGACTTTTTCTAAAAATGGTTATGTATTAATTATCTCACTGTATTTGAGCTTTCTGATTCACTTTGATTTGTAATGCTTTTGGACACAGATCTTTTGTTACCAGGTTAAACTTCATTCGTAATAAAATTATGCCTTTGCATGCTTTTAAATTTCTTCCAAATTGTAGCACAAAATTTACGTATGGTTTAAAGTGGTAAAGGAGCTGATACTGTTCGTATTTGCTACTGCGTTTCAACTCCATAAAGGCGCTGACACGCAGTAGGAATTCACAAACCACTTATGCATTTGCATGCTTTTAAATTCCTCCCAGACTGCAGCACCAAACTCACGTAGGGTTTAAAGATGTAAATACAGGTGATACTGTTCGTATTTGCTACTGCGTTTCAACTCCATGAAAGTGCTGACACGCAGTAGGAATTCATAAATCGCCACTCTGTACATTAATGCCACCGCATGACATTGGGCCAACTACGACATACTTTGGCAAACAACCATTGTGTGGACGGGTAGTTCGTCTACATTCGTCTTGATTGGCCTAACTTTTCTCGAGTCCGCTTGCTTATAAATAGTTTGCCAAATGTTTCGACAAATAGTTTGGCCGCAACTTCGCCCAATGTGTGGCGGCAGCATAAAAATATAAGTTAATATTGTTTTGAATTATCATCGTCTAAAAGTCACTTTTGGTGAAAGAAAGTACCATAAAGTCTGTCTGTCATATTTTAAATACAGATGGCCACTTTTTTAAATTTGCATTCTCTTAACCAAAAACTACTTTTACTAAAAATCAAGTACTGCCTTTATTTCTATTTTAAGCTTTTTTATTAGTAGGATACGAAAATAAAAATAATTGATGTATGTTACCCTCACAGGTGGTAATATATTCCATTTTCCCAATTCACTTACATTTCTTAATTTTAGTTTCGGTTATTTATTGTAGAGTGTTGTGGTGTAAGTCGTTATCTTCTTCTATATTGAACAGTTTTTAAGAAAATATCCCAACTTATGTTTTTTATGGAAAATCCTCTATGTTTTTAAATAAATTTAATTTTTTTTATATCTCTAATACCAATTTACCTCATAGTTCCGATATAAATCGCAATAGCCATAAACTATTTTAGTAATAGGTATTTTCTTTTAAAAAATGATATCAATGATTCTATCTATATGAGGTTTTAATATTTGCTAAGGTTTTCGAAATATTCCGCATAACCATCAAAAATAAAACAGTGTGTACATTCTAATTTTATTTTTAGGAGAAAGATGGAAGGAAATTAGAAACACTTTGTCACCAACTTTTACAAGCAGCAAAATAAAAAGTATTTATAATCTTATGTTGGAAACAGCAGAAAGCTTTGTACAATATTTTCTAGAAAAGGACGACGATGTTATTGAATTTGAAATGAAAGACGCCTATTCAAGGTATCTATATTAAAGTATTCTGAAAAAAATAAATTTAATGATTGGCTGACCACTGATCTGAATGAATTTCCAATATTAGTTATAACTTGCATAATATAAGATATACGTTTTATGGGAGAAAAAAATGGGTTTTTGCGCTTCTGCATCATTCATCACCTGTTGGCCCAAAAGGGCGTTTTTACACACACCGCCACCGGCAATGTCGGCGCCGGTGCCGGCGACTGCTCCAGTACCGTATAAAATTTATTTTTACACACACTGGCAATGTCGACAGTATATTAACATACCTATTTTCTGTTTTTCCTTTCTGTCCTTTTGTAGGAAAATTTCTTCAAGGAATTCACATACTTCCCTCCACGCTTTTTTTTATCTTATCTTTAAAACTGTCTGCAGTTTAATTCCAGAAACAAGGCTTACTTTCTACTACTTCAAACAACATCGTACCAAAGACAATTATAGTTTCACTATAGACTCCCAGAACAATGCTAAATTTTTGGTCATCAGTTTGGACGCTGGCTTGGCTGAATTTATGAAGCGGCAAATTATACGTACTATTTACGTGTGAACTCGATGGATACCCGCTTCATAAATTCCACGAAGCGAGCGTCCAAGCTGAATACTAAAAATTTAGCATTGTTCTGGGTGTCTATAGTGAAACTACAATTGTCTTTAATCGTACGTAAACAATTTATTCATTAAAAAAACACACACACAAACCGCCTTAGAAACGGCAATTATTACTGCAAAGACAATAATAAATTAACATAGAACTCGCATCAAAACATTACCCGGCACTGGCAGGTCGGAACCTGTGTAATGCCGCCGCAACGGGCCAACTACGACGAAATTTCGCAAATAACCATTGCGTGGACGGGTAGTTCGTCTACATTCGTCTTGATTGGCCCAACTTTTCTCGAGTCCGCTTGCTTAAAAAAGGTTGCCAAATACTTCGGCCACAACTTCGCCCAATGTGTGGCGGCAGCATTAAAGTGTACATAACAATACAGTGAAATCGACAAGCCGAAGGTCTGTCCGGCTTCCGATTGTCGAGTTCAACGCCGCGCCGCACTATGGGATAGAAATTAATTTTTTGGTCAAAATGCTGATATTTACCAGTCTAACTTAAAATGAGGTGCTTTTTACTGGAAAAAATATTATAAATTATTACAAATGCTTTTTGGAAACCTAAAACTTATTATATGATATTATAAATTTACACTCCCCTTAACATTATTATTTTTTATTGTACAAAATAAACTAAAATGTCAGATTGTTTGGTTAATTCGGTAGTATTCTAATCAGTAATCCGATGATTATTATCTCATATAATATACAGGGTACGACAATAGGTATGATTTTTTTAAATGGAATACCCTGAATATTACATCACCACCAACATATTTTAAAATTCTTTAAAAAATACTACATTTGATGTGTCTATCTCAATTAGTTTCGAAAAATAAATTTAAATTATTCTTAGAAGCGTAATAGAGATAAATCTTCCCAACTTTTTTTTTTAACGTATAAAATAAATAAAAAACACTGTTTTGTTGGGTAGATTTTGTAGAATCCATATCTTTCATCAGAATGCTTTTATCTTTTAGGATATACAGTGTAGGACAAAACATATTAAATTTTAAAATGGAAAACCTTGTAAATTATAAAAAATCTTGTATCTGTACTTACACTCAGAAGTAGCAAAAAGTAGGAAGGCAATTGTAAGTACAAAAACTGATAAAGAAAAAGGAAAAAAATCTTTGACACAAGTAGCGAGACTTCGCGAGACTGCATCGGAAACACAACAATAGCTCTTATTTTTTAATCTCTTTTACTTTTTGGTAAACAACGCTAATAATAAACTAAGTAGATTAAATGTTGTATATTTATGTTTACCTAAAATTTCATTTTCAAGTTTCTTATTGGAGTATCTACTTTGAAATACACAAAATGAGCCATTAAAATTTCAAAGTTGCTTTTTGGCCAAAATAATGGATTTCTATCCCATAGTGCGCCGGCTGCATAAATCGGAGCCGGCAACGGGAGCGGCAAATAAGTCGGGCCGAGCTATGTGTAAAAATACTAATCTATTTATATTGAACTCGGCGTCGCGTCCGTCACCGACACCGATTTTGCCACTAGCGGTTAAAGACAGGGTGCGAAATGCATTCCCGACTTATCGGAAGTCATCGTGTGTTTTCGTAAATTTGGTATGGATAAGTATCGGTGAGCGTTCTTGTGCATATAATATGTTCGAAATGTTAGAGAATACAAGTTGTCCCAAGAACGAGAAAGTGCATTAGAGAATTTAAATTTAGAAAATAGTAATATCGGACGTTTTTTAAGAGACTTTGGTTATATTAATAATTAAATGATAAAAAATGTTCTTTGAATAATTAATTTTGAAGAAACTATTGCAAAATGTGATGCGAGGGGATGAGTTGGAAATATAGATAAATTAATCATACCCAATTGGGAAATAAAATAAAAATTGACTTTTTTATTAAAATTGTTCTGCAACATTTTAGTATTTTTTGTTAGGTACTACGAGTAGATAGGAGCTGATAAGAAAATAAACGCCTAAGCATTAGAGGTTGAATTTTTTTTTATTTCGTTATTTTTCCCAATTCAATAACAAATTATTAACTACATATCTTGATCCAAAACAGCGTGCAAGGCGATATTTTCCTTTTCTTCCAAGCTAGGTGCAGTAAGTCCCACGGTCTTGCTTTTTCTTTTTTTTCTTGTTGAGTGCAATTTACCTCTTTGCGGTATTATTTTTTTATTATGAGGTTCAAACAAATCATCTGAAGGAGCTGATTTTTCAATCTCTTCATGCCTTCTTGCAATCGCTGAAAGAGTTGGTGCTATGAGTGTTTTCTTAAATTGTAAAGGGTACTTAAGGTTTTATTGCACTCAGAGCACTTCATTATAACAAAAATAAAATCCAATAACAATACAAAACTTCGATATTAAAACAAATTCCCGCCAAATCTCTCCTGATGCAGCAATCCGCACGCCACCTGGTATTCGGATTTATCGAACCGCAACCTTCAGATTGGGAATCGTTCTCGCAACCTGTCTTTAACCGCGCCGGTCTGTGTAAAAACTCCCTAAAGGTAGACGCGCTTGCGCCAAACGGACTAACGAGCAGAATTTATTAATGCTTCTTGGCTTTTTCATTTGGAGAACACTAACGCAGGGCTTCCCAAACTGTGCGTCGCGATGCCCTGGGGCGTCGTTGATAGGACAAAGTGGAGTCAAGGTATTTAGGGAAAAAATCGATTAAAATTAGATTTTTTTTTAAATTCTAATAGGTATAAGTTCTTTTCTTCGCTTTTAAAACTTGGATTTTTTCGGTTTTTTAATTTGAAAATCTTGACTTTGCCTTCAATTTGTAACATCCTGTTTAAAAAGTTGTTTGATAAAGTAAAAAAATATAAACTGCTGCTCAATTCAACTGCAACTGGAATTTTTTTGGTAAATTTCAAATCGTTATTACTCTTAAATAAAATGTAATAGCAAAATGCGGCTTTTACCGTTTTGTAAGATAACTTTTTGAAAAAAAAATGGCCATTTTACTTTGTGTAAATTTTCTCTTCTTTTAATTCTACAGGGTGTAACAGAAAAGTCCGTTATTTTACAAAAACTTTGTCAAGAGCGACATTCTACAAAAAAATAGCTTTTAATTTTTAATTATAAGGTGTTATTCAGTAGACCATTTTGAAAATACAAGTGTGTCAGATTTTTGATATCTGCTCCATTTTTCATGTTATATTTTTTTCAAAAAATTGTTTTTTTAAATTGTACTCCCTGTATTTAACAGTTCATTACAGAGATTATTTTTTGGATAAGTTTAAATGTACATAAGTACCCTTTTAAAACTGTATTAGAATTTTATTTCTAAAAAAATATTAACGCGTCAGTAGCGTCGCAAATGTAACTAAATTGTAAATTTACCAAATTATATCTACGCCACTGATGACTTTTTTTTAAAAAAGGAAAAAACCGTCCCGAGATAAATGTCCGTACTTTCTAAAAATTGTAGAGAAACATTTAAAATCTTAAATACAGAATAAGTGGTGCTCACAGAAACTTTGGGAATTAAAATTTTACCAAAATACAATTTAGTTACATTTGCGACGCTACTGACGCGTTAATAATTTTTTAGAAATAAAATTCTAATACAGTTTTAAAAGGGTACTTATGTACATTTAAAATAATCTAAAAAATTTATCGCTGTGCTTAACTGTTAAATACAGGGAGTACAATATAAAAAAAAAATTGAAAAAAAATTATAACATGAAAAATGTAGCAAATAATAAAAATCTGACAAACTTGTTTTTCAAAAGAGTCAACTGAATAACACTATATAATTAAAAATTTAAAACTATTTTTTTGTAGAATGTCGCTCTTGACAAAGTTTTTGTAAAAACGGACTTTTCTATTATACCCTGTAGAATAAAAACAAGAGAAAATTTACACAAAGTGAAATGGCCATTTTTTCAAAAAAGTTATCCTACAAAACGGTAAAAGCCGCATTTTGCTATTGCATTTTATTTAAGAGTAATAATCGCACCTTTCATATTATAGGGGCACAATTAAAAATTTTGTGAAATTGATATTAAATATCGGGTCGCGTTACTCGGAAATAAGATAGAGACACAATTATGTTTGTGCGCCCCATGAGTGGCTCTGTCTCTTTCTGTCAAGGGCATCATGCAAAGTAATTGTTTTTGTGCCTATATATCACAAAAACTCAATTTCACAAAATTTTTAATTGTGCCCCTATAATATGAAAGGTGCGTAATGATTGGAAATTTACCAAAAAATTTCCAGTTGCAGTTGAATTGAGCAGCAGTTTAGTTTATTTTCTAACACCGCTATTC